>JAQQZR010047554.1:0-18427 GCA_030068235.1 Notoglanidium macrostoma
CGCTCGACTAAGTAAAGAGAAACAACAGTCCATCATTATCCAGTCTCTTTTAAAGTCATAAACATAAAGAAAAAAAAATTGAATTAGAAGGTGTGTCCAAACTTTTGACTGGTAGTGTAGATTATCTAATCAATTAATTAACAATGAACTCATCACAGTAAGAGTCATTGAATATTGTAATATAATCTAGCTAGCTATTTATCAAGCATCAGAACAGGGAAAATGTAATCTCAGTGAGTTTTACCAGGTGTTGATGCCACACAGGATGCTTTAAATATTTCAGAAACTGCTAATCTCTTGGGAATTTCACACGCAGGCTATAAAGGTAGCTCAGAATGGTGCAAAAAAACAAAAACCATCCAGTGAGTTGAAGTTCTGCAGATGGGAACACCTTTTTGATGAGCCAGGTCAGAGAAGAATGGCCAGACCGGTTCGACTAAGCCATAGTGACTCAAATAATCAGTCTTTACAGCTGTGGTGAGCAGAAAAGCATCTCGTGTTGAATCTTGAGGCGGATGGGATGCCATGCTGGGTTCTGCTCCTGTACTCCAGAGACAGGAATCTGAAGCTTTAGTAACAGGGGAAGATTGGAAAAAGACCAGATGATAGCAAAATATGCTTGTGTTGTGTCTAAAATAATTAATTTTAATTGTTAATAATAATAATAATAATAATAATAATAATAATAATAATAATAATAATAATAATAAAAGCACTGTGTTGATTTAACACCGTAGATTTTAACTTCAAGACCAAGTGTTAATGTAATATTGCCCGGAATTCCAGTCCGCAAACATTTATCCTAATTCAATTTCAGACCAAGAAAATTAATAGACGCTGTATTTATTTCTGCACGTTCACTCAACTCTGCGTTATGTCCATATTGATTTAATAATTATATGTGTGTGTGTGTGTGTGTGTGAAGGACAATGATTTTCTGTGTCAACCTAAGTGGAAATGTTTGAACGTTCAAAAAAAAAGTCTGCTAATGATTTTTTTTTGTCCGGATCGTGGGGTAAAAAGGAGAAAGGACGAGCTTATTCTGCAAAATATTTGGACAATTTATTTATTTCAGTGTCATACAAGCAGTTTCTCACATTCCAAAAAATGTATCTGTCAGATCAAGTAGGGTGACTCTTGTTAATCAGCGAAAATATGTTAACCTTTTGTTACATTTCTAACCCAACACCAAAGTCTCGATGTGT
This sequence comes from Notoglanidium macrostoma, assembly GCA_030068235.1. Taxonomy (NCBI): domain Eukaryota; kingdom Metazoa; phylum Chordata; class Actinopteri; order Siluriformes; family Auchenoglanididae; genus Notoglanidium; species Notoglanidium macrostoma. Next base: position 1,206 of record JAQQZR010047554.1, read on the forward strand.
ATATATATATATAAATTTTAAAAAATGGTCACAAAAGTGATGAAATACCAAAGACTGTGTGATGAATTAAAAATTCCATGTTGAATCAAACTAAAGGCTGCACACAGACCCTCCATTAACTGCAGCGGCCCTGAAGGGCAACCAGGCAGGATTGAATGCTTTTATTTAAAAATTAATCCTGTCTTATTTAACATTGCTTCCCTTTATTTTAACCTGGCTTTAACCCTTTATTTTAAACTTGGCTCTTTTATTTAAAAAGTTGGCTTGTATGTGCCTCGTTGGCCTTCAGCAGCGCTGCAGTTAAACGCCTGAAAAAGAAGCCTTGTTCTCACAATGGACGTTTTTAAAACTCTAAATTAATTTTTTTCTTTGCATACTTGTAATTTCACACTTATTTCCCTGAATAATAGCTGACGTGCTGCCCTTTAAGTACGGAGCAGACAACTTTCGCTCACTATTCGTTAACGTGTGATGAGTTGGGAAGGTAGACAATGACCTGAGAGTGTTAATGATCACAAAGGTTCGCCTTCGTTCTAGTGGCATGCAGGCATGTTTTTACGCAGAAAGTGCTTTTTAACAGTATAACAACTGCCTTATCAACAACATCTTTGAAAACTGCAAAAAAGAAACTATGCAATTTTATGAAAACTGGAATTACAATTATTTTAAATGGCTGGATTTGAGTGTTAATAATGTTCAGAGATGCTCAAAGTGACCCAGTATTTGTGGTCTGAGGACGCGTCATCAGGTTTCGAAGTCTGAGGTGTCGGAGAGATTATTCTCAGTTCTTAAAAGAATGCAACCGGCATGTGAAGACATTTTTTTGTATTTCAGCAAATTGAAAGTACTCATTTCTTCAAATGTAGGTCTTTTCTTCCTGATGATATGCAGTGCACATCAGAGTTTATGCCTCAAAGACACAAAGCAGACGTTACTGAATGCTCTGAAGTACATAAAGAGGTGATAAAGACTGATTTGTACATCAATATTTAAAATTGAAAATAAATAAATAAATAAATTTCATTAACGTGCCTATGGTTTAATACTTCTGTCATCAAAATGTTGCTCAATGTTCACAGTTTTCTACATTACCCACAATGCCACTTCACTACTAATCGTGGTGACTTTGCTTCCTTTCTACTCAGTGCAACTGTGTCGTATTGCAGCGTTGCATTCTGGGACTTTCTGTCCAATGTTTGTCTGATTCTACACTGGATTCCTCTTTAAAATGATGAAAATACTGCATATTTGCATATCAAAAATGGGAAATTCAAGTTAATACCTAACTTGGGGCATGTGTGGGGTTTTATGCGTGCTAAGTTTATGTATTTATAGAATTTTAAAGGATTTCTTGACCAGAATAAAAGGCGGTGGTTATGTGGGTTTTTTCTTTTGACATTTTTGTGGACTTACCAGCTATTTGTTATTCTATATCTTCAAATACATGGCTTTGAAAAAAGTTTTAGATGAGTTTAGCAATCTTATTATTAAATGATATTATCTTATGATTGTCATTTCCGGTATTTAATATCAACTTAATGTTTTCCTTGCTGTTTTTTCATGGGTAAATGCAATGATCTGTAGTACACTGTGTAAGCCATCACTACCATTGGTGTTAGTGTATCAGAATGATTTTTATCCCTTAACCTTGAATCCGGCAATAGATACAGAGGTCTTTTAAAGCAGTAATATGCTTCAGTGCAGCTCCATTCGATTCAGTTATGTTTTCCGCATTGAGTTCACTGAGAAGAGTGTGTAGATTTAGGTTTCTGTTCTTTGAGATGGCTTTCAAAGTTATGATTTAAGTCTTTTGTGTGTGTATGTGTGTATAAACCTAGCCATCACTATGAGACCTTCTCCAAAGGTACAAAAGTACAAAGGTAAATCCTTGAATGAACACATACAGTGATATCACTTTTCAAAAAAATAAACAGCAGTGAAGAAGCCTTTAGCCTTTATGCTTTCAAGTGTGTGTGTGTGTGTGTGTGTGTGTGTGTGTGTGTGTGTGTGTGTGTGTGTGTGTGTGTGTGTGTGTGTGTGTTTATTAACTTGGAGAGAAAAAAAAATATGCCATTAATGTGTGTTCAGGTGTGAAACATGGTTTATTCTTTGCAGCTGATTACTTTCTGGGATAAAATGTCTCACGTTTTGTCTCAGCGTCCACAGTTTTGTAAAATTGCACAGACCTTATTAGGCCTGAGTTACAGCGCCATCTAGGGGACGGAAACTCTTATGCACTAAGGCTTGTTTGTGAGATGTTTCTGTAAGCTCAACGTCGTATCCATGTTGTACTGAGGACGTGTGAGAATGGACAGAAAACCAAGAATTCAATACAAATATATGCAGCTCTATATTGTTACCATGGTAATGGATACCTACAGTTTCTTAAAAATATGAGGTTTTCATGAATATCATGATGAACATCACCACCAGAAAAACATGGTCAGTGACAACAGAAGCTCTTGCTCTTTTGTTTTTAGGAGCTAACAGTGAAACCTGACACTTATTACTAATGTTTAAGATCTTTGAATTTTCTTAAATGGCATTGTAGCTGTGCTAGCAATATACAATGTCCTGCTGTGACGTAAGCGCGGCACACAACCTCTAACTCGTCACATGACCAATGACAATACATGCTGTAAAATCAAAATTAATTAATTAAAAAATTAATGTTACCTATGCTTATATATACAGTATATTGAACTATTTTACTATATCGCATAATGGTGAATATACTGTGTGTATTATTTATGGAGCTACTATGCTGCCATCTTTATCTGTGTTTGTTTGTTTTTCCCAATTTTTCTTCTAATTTTGGTCATTGTCAATTTCTACCTACTGTACTTGTGTTGAGAGTGAGCAGGACCCGTTTGCACGCTCGGTATCCTGATGCTAGGGCCCACACTTTCCTGTTATATCACTTAAACAGTTTTACCAGAAACTGACTCGAATCACAGGTCTGAAATGTAAATCCATGATTTACTGACTTACTTAAAAGATCGTGGTGTGCTGCATTACATGGACTTTTTATTCATTCAACTGTGACTCTGCATGAATACTAATACAATGCTCTTGTATTATACAATATACGATTATACAATAGTATACAATACTCTTGTGTACTATGTAAGGAATAAAGCATTCAGCGGTATGCAGTTATAGGAAAATAATTAACAATGGGGTGTATCATTGCCATCTCACTGCTCAAAGGTGCCAGGTTCGGTCCTGAGCTCGGATGCTGTCTGTGTAGAGCTTCACATATTCTTCCTCCATTGGATTTTCTCCATGTTCTCCAGTTTCCCCTGACCTCCCAAAAACCTGCCAGCAGGTGGATTAACTGTTAAATTGTGGGCAGCACGGTGATGCAGGGATTATCACTGACACCATACAGCAAGAAGGTTCTAGATTTGAACCTGACGGGGCCTTTCTGTGTGAAGCTTGCATATCCTCCCCATGCCTGTGTTGGTTTCCTCCGGGTGCTCTGGTTTCCTCCAACAGCCCAAAGACATTCAGATTAGGTCAGCTGGCTACCCTATATTTCCCATAGGTGTGAATGTGATTGTGAATGGTTGTTCATCTTTGTGTTAGCCCTGTGATAGATTGGTGACCTGCCCAGGGTGTACCACGCCTCTAGCCCTGCTGGGATCGTCAACCCTTAACATATAAGCTGTACAGACAATGGATGGATGTTAAATTGTCCATTGAGTGTGGTGTCCTGTGATGACTTCCCCGTGTGTATTCCCACCTCACAACCAAGGATAAATTCCTGGGCTAGCTCCAGATCCACCGTGACATTGACCAGGATAAAGCACTTTCTGAAGATGAATGAAGGAAATAAATACCAGATGTCCATATTAAACACAGTCAGTAAGCCACATTTCTTTTCATTTCTAGTTATCTGTTGTAAAGGAAGTTATCAGGTAATAAAAAATAACATCAGTTGGCTAATGTATATTAGGACAATAAAACATTAAAAGGGCATGTACTGTATTTTACATTGAGGAGATTTGATTGTAGGCCTCTAGAGGGAGCCATGGATTTAACAACCAGTTCCCTGAAACTCCAGTTGACTTGCAAAGTAAATGTCACTCTTGGAGCAAACACAGAAGTCACATCTTAACATCAGACATTTTAGGAAATCTGTCTTAATATGGCTTCTTGGTGGACATTTCGTCTGTGTACAGTCTCTGTGTTAAATGTATCGTCTGTAGGCTTGCCGTATTCACAGCGAGCAAATTTTGATTTGGTTAGAGATGGCACGATTCCACTTTTCCAATACTGATACTGATATCAGCTGCAGCTGCTATTAATATCAATCCAGTATTGTTTTCATTAATTGCTAAACTTTAAAATGTTTTTAAAGCACTTCACAGCTAAACTCTTACAAGCAAAATTCACTTGCATTGTAAATAAAATTACGTATAAATGCACTAAAATCACTCCTAACAAAATTAAAAAAAAACATAATTTTTATATGTATACTTTTTGCTTTTCAAAAATAAGTTTCAATTTTAATCTTTTCTAGCTATTTGTTACAGAATTTGATATCTGATGTGTTTTCTCCACTATCTGATCCATTGGTATCGGTACTGGCCCGATATCAGTATTGGGTATCAGAACTGCACCATTTCTTATTTTAGCCTTAGTGAAAACATGCTTACTAATTACTTAATTAATACTGTACACATTAATTCATTTTTATTTTTATCCCTAAAAATAAACAATTCTGACACAACAGAGAAACTCTATGTTAATGTAATATAAAACACTAAAAATCCTAAACACCACATTTGCGATGCTTTCTTCAGCACACACTTAGACACACCCTCCCTGAAAGGAAACTAACTGTTTATTTATTTTATTTTAGTTTGTTTTCTTAGGCCACTGAAAGCAGCCTGATCTTTGACCTTCTCTGCTCAGTGGAAGAATTTCACACTCTCTTATCTCATGTGCTCCTTAATCATTTTTATGAGTCTACAGCCTGCAGTTTGTTAGTGTAATATAACATCATATCATATCAGGTGGATTTGATCTGTGTGCAGCAGGACAGAATTATTCTCAACCACGTAGGGTGTTTCCTGAGGAAAGAAAAAAAAGATGTTGAACTCTCAACATGACTTTGTTTTGTTCTGCAGTGTGTAATATATTTAGTGGAATATGATTTATTGTATTTTAATGCTCTTGAATCTGTTTTCCAAAATTTTTAAAATGTTAAGAATTTTGGAACAACTGACATTATGCAAATGGATGTAAAATTGCAAATAATAAAATAATAATAATAATAATAATAATAATAATAATAATAATAATAACAAGAACAACAACAACAACAACAACAACAACAACAAGAATAATAATAAAAAAAAAATAATAATAATAATAATAATTATTATTATTATTATTATTATTATTATGCTTGTCATGAATATTTATTTAATCTTGTCTGAAAATAATTAGGGTTTAAAAATCCATTCATTTTCTTTTTGCTTGTATTTTTTTATTATTTTTTTATTTTTTAATTATTTTATTATTATTTTTCTTTTATTTGTTTTTATTGTTTTTAATTCTTTTTTTTATTGCAAATACTACTACTACTTATTATAACAATAACAACAACAACAATAATAATAATCTTATTCATGTCTAATCTATATTGAAAGCTTTTATAAAGCATTTAGGAGTTAATTTACACTCTTGATTTAAAAAATAAATAAATAAAGCACCATATGGCATACAGACTGAAACCACAGAAGTCCCAGTTTGACAGGTCTGACTGGTAAAGTGACCATTAGTTGGCAGAGAAAAGAAAATGGTAACCTGTGTACAATATTGGTACACATTTTTATATTTTATTATTTTTTTTTTATTTCCTGACTTTATTTTCCTAAGGTTTTTAGTATTTCCTGTTCCTTATATTGCTTAGAATATTATTAGTTATTTATTTGCTTTATTTGATTGTTATTATATTATATTATATTATATTATATTATATTATATTATATTATATTATATTATATTATGTTTACTAATTTGTAAGTAAAAGACATTTTTTTTTTAAATCCTACCAAATTTATCCGAACATTTTTATTTTTATGATGTTATTTTTATTATATTGATGATGTTTTTTTTATGTTAGCTATATTTCAACAGCTTTTATTGTATAGACCATTTTTAGGATTTTTAGCATTATTGTTCTTCTAACAGAGAATGTTCTGACAATAAAACATTAGATTAAATAAAGTATAGTGTAGTGACAGTGTGCGGAGGAAAGAAAAGAGGGCCAGATCTCAAACAGCTCCACATGTCCTAGCTAGGTGCACTATGTAGTGTTTAAATGAACTGATTTTGCAGTCTATGCAGTGCACAACTGGTGAATGTGAGTTTATTTGTGTTGAGCCCATTCAGTGTCCAGGCTCATGGCCAGTCAAACTAATTCTCTTTTTTTATTTTTGATGTTAATCACATCCAGATCACTTGAGAGCATTACTGTTAACTTCGACTACGTGTTTTCAGAAAAAGCTTTTTTGTTTGTTTGTCTGTTGTTTTTTTAGTGCATCCTAAACTGTGTAAATTTTGTAAGTTCATTATTATTATTATTAATTTTATTATTATTATTATTATTATTATTATTGCTTAATTTGTTTTTATTTATTTTTATCTCAGTAAAAACTATTATGTAGGCAGAATCCAAATTCATATATCATGCAATTTTAAGTAAAATGAAAGGAGAACATATAAAATAATTGGGAGCCTATAAATAATTTATGCATGAATAGTTAAAGTGTATTATTGTGCACGTGAGAGGAGAAAAGGGGACAAATCTCAAACGGCTCTCATTTTCATTATAAGTGCACTATGCAGGCTATAAATCAGCTGATTTTGCTGGGTTTTTTTTTTTTTATTTTATTTACGAGTTTTTTTTTTGAAGGTGGGCGAGCGCCTGCGCATGCGCAGTGCCACCGCGTGCTGTTTGGTGGCGCAACTGGGGGCAAAACACGGAAGAGTTCATTCAGAGTGTGTGTGTGTGTGTGTGCGCGCGCGCGCGAGCACCAAAATCTCGTCTAGTAGACAGGACTCCCAGGTCCTACACACGGGACAAGCTCTTATGTTTTTTCCCAGGAAAATGTTCCAGTGAAGTTTCTCCAAATGCGCGTTGGCACTTTATCCGCGTCTCCCGGTGGCCTGAAGTTGAAATGTTCGCCGAAAAATCATTTTATGGATTGGTTTTCGTGTGTGTAACAATTTGCCCGCTTACACTCGCCGAGAAACCCGGTAAGTGAGCAGAAAAGGCTGAAGACACAAAACTAACTTTTGTGTGGAAACAAAATAACCGGCTTCGGAACAGACTACAGTGTTGCGTTAAATAAACTAACAACACAGCACAGAGTCTTCATAAGTGTTCATTAGTGTTAATGCTCGTGCTCTGTCACATAAAAGCACGGAAATGTAACCGAGTCTAACGTTAAACCATTGACTTGTGCTAGCTAAAGCCAAAACTGCACACTGTCCTACTAATTAGTGCGTAAAAATAAACCACAAGTCTGAGTTTGAGGTCTTTAAAACGATAAACGCGTTTGTCCTGTGAAATATAATATTCTATGGTATAAAATGAGCACGTTTTAGGTTAAAGTTTTGGTGTAGAAATGCATGACTGTGGCCAAATCCCAAATACCTCCCTGCTCGCTACTTCTCCGTACTCATTATAATGGGAAATAAAAGCTGTAAAAAGGCCCTACTTAGTGCACTAGGGCTTTATTCAGGATGCAGCCGTTGTCAATGAACACGTTTGACGTTTAGACGTTAAAATTGTAGCTAAAAAAAGAGCAAAGTTACTCATTATATAAGGTTCTTACAGGTGAGTCATTTCTAAAGTGGTTTTGAAAGTGTTGAAATGTGCTTTATTTTGAAAAGATAGTTGAAATGCTTGGTTCTTCCTTACTGGATTAAACTTAACATTTGGGAGAAAACATGAAATCTGCAGCTTGCTAATGTTCACAGTTGTGAGTTTGAATAGATGAATGAAAATGCTCAATTCTTTCATTACAAATTTATAAAATATCCGGTTGGTAGAAAGCATGAACTGGGAAGAATAAACTGAGAAACATTTGAGTATAAATAAAGTAACTTAACAGAATAATGTTAGCTAACTGTTGTTTACTTTTTCTTATTTCTTTAGTTGTTTGTTTGCTGAATCGTTCCTCCAGTTAGTCTTGTCATGTCGTGAGCCGAAATCTGTCTTAATGAACCTGAAAACATTCTGAATGTCATTTAAAAAAAACAATCTGTATGTTAAATATGTTATCGACGCCTGTACAATCTGTCTTCCTGAAGACAGGTTCGCTTTGCTTTGGGATAATCTACAGGAAGTAGAAATGAATTATTTAGTACAAATGAATTAGTACAAATTATCTTCAGGTATGGCGATGCCATGTTTACCACTAAATCATCCTAAATATGTCTTCAAGAACAGCAATGATGCAGTATTTCTGCTAAATCATCCTAAATATTGTGTTCCAGTTTGAATTTGGGTACAGCGATGCGGTATTTTCCTCTAAATCATCCTAAATATCGTGATCCGATCTATCTTTGGATACAGTATTTATCGTTAAATCATCCTAAGTATCGTGACACAAATTGTCTTCAGGTCCGACGTTGCAATATCTAATACTAAATATCATGATACAAATCTTTTTTGGGTACGACAATGCGTTATTTTCTGCTAAATCGTCATAAATTGCGCAATACAGCTCGTCTTCGGGTACGGCGGTGCGATATCTCCCACCGTACCGTCCGATTCTTCGGTGCGACATTCTGGTGTTAGTGTTTTTTCAGATCACAACGGTTTTATGTTGCGTCTGATGCCAGGTCGGAACGGTCCTGAGTGAGTTTTAATATTTGTAAACACTAAGAGCCGGCGCTACGTGATGGCGTCAGCGTGAAAGCATGACGGTTGCTTTGCCGCAGGTTTATCCGGTTTGTTTAGTTGTGCCAGCGTTCGAGACTCCGAACGATCCACACAGCCATTCTTTGTTTCTGGTAGGCATGCTGTCCTGCACCTGCTCCAATTTTCAGTTCCGACATGATATCGGCTCGATATCAGAGATTCGAGTAACCGATTCCGGTCTAATCTGATGTCTGATAACTTGCCGGAAGCCGAGCTGGTCTTGCCAAGTTGTGTGAATGCTGAAAGGCAGCATTGCGGCATCACGCGTCTTCATAACAGAAACTATATCATATACAGACCCAGAGACACTGCGCTACAGATTTCCTCAGCATTGCAGATATCATCAAGTGCCTATGCTTTTCAACCTTCACTGTTACTCGTTTCTGTGTGATTGATAAATCTGCACTGATTGCAACCATTTAGCCAAACAGAATAATCCGTTCCATATCAAGAAGACGCCTCGAGAGGATCTCTGTCTCCAACATCAGCAGATCGGAGAGCTGAGCGAGAGCTAAATGGATATTCATGATTATTTATCATCGGAACATTATGATTTTAAACCATTTGCTTTCACATCGACGTTTCACGTTGTATGCCAATAGCGCTGCGGTTTTGTTAAGTCTTGAATATTATTTATAATGTTTATATGTATGCAAGATGTTTGTGTATGCAAGTTGCGTACGGGTACGTGCTCCTGCACGGCCGCATCGCCTGCAGTTTGGTAGATATTTATGTATAAACCGAGTACATAATTATGCTACCGTTGAAGTTTAGCATGCGCAGCGATCTGTAGTTTTGTCTAACGGAGGAATTGTGCGAGTTGTAATTGTGATTTACTGCGCACGAGTCGATCAATTGATACCCAATGTTCACTACTTGGCTGTTGTTTGGGGTTTGTTATTATTGATTATTGATTAGATGTCATCTCTGAGAGCTGATTGGGGTTAATTAATTATGAAGCAAATGTGCTACGTCTTGGTGAGAAGTCCTGCACTTCCTGCCTTCTAATGTTTGCACTTAACTTTCTCCTTCATGGAAAAAGTCACATTCCAGCCCCCCCCCCCCGTTTTTCGGCGTGCCATCTGGCCTCACTTTCACTCTCCTCCCTGTACCTTGTCCAGCGAATGTTTGAAGCAGCAGATGCATCGCCCGAACATGTGCACCTCTTCATATTTCGCGTTTTCCTCCGAGGGAGTCCAGGTGTTAAGCTCGAAATAGCGTTCCACTTTTAGCCTCAAATTAGCAGGTCTTTAAATCAGTAACTGGCAGTCGTTGATTATTTTCCAACAACAGCAGGCCCTTGAGTGTTTTATTCCCTGCCATGTTTCTAACCACATGCTTGTGTCTCAGCTGCTCGGTCTGTCACACTTCCTGTTATTTCTTCTATGTTGTGGTCTGCTCTGCGTGGTCTTTTTTAGCTCATGACATCAATGCTCACTCACCTGCCACCAGGTGTGTCTTTCCTGTTTGCTCTTTTGCTTTGGCCTCTGTCTGAGCCGAGCTCACGGGCACGTCTGGCTTCGGTTTAGTTGAGACCACAAAGGCCACTGTGTGTCCACCGAGACTGACGTAACGCAGCGTAGGTAATGCGCTGTTAGTTTTACGCCCTGCTTAACGTAAACCTCAAAGCTGCACTGTGTTCTGGGCTTCGAGGCGCGTTCGCTCGGAAATATTTTTCGCTCTAAGAGCGTCTCTGAATGCCACGCCAGGCTTCATGCTTGTGATCTGTCAGTAGTTTGCTCCTAGACGGCCGGAAATAATGCTCAAAAGTAGTTTTCTTATTCTTTATATGTAACGTAATGACATCGTTGTCACAGTAGCGTATTCAGTTCATAAAAATCAGAGCTGCATCAGTACAGATACTGGTATTTTTAATGCCCCTCGATGATGACGGTGCTCAGATACCGTTTAGCCAGGATAGCATCTTAAACGTAAAACTCAGCAAAGGGAGCTCGTTGCTAGCAGCACACAGACGCAATGAACATAAGAGCTAAATGAAAGGTTTTGTGATGCTTAATACTAAGTATGTCACTCATTTTGGTAGGAGTATTACTATTGGTGTTGTATTATAGTGATGCGTCCGTATTACAAAGAAATCCTTATATGACGAAATGAATGAAGAATTCAGCCATTTTTCTGGAGGCACTATGAGGGCAGAGATTTACACCACTGCAGTTGGATGGAAACCCCACTACAGATGCTTCAGCCGTGGGAACCAGTGCTAAACGTGCATGTGACACACACACACACACACACTTTATCCCCTCACCCTGTGAGAGCCTGTCCCACTTCCAGCAGCTGACCACCCCGAGCAGCCTGCGAATACTCCGGAGGACTCGCATTCCTCTCCACGCTGCTGTGCTTCCCTCATCTCTTCCTCCTCATCTCCTCCTCCTCCTCAGTTCAAGCCCAAGTGCACGTCAGGAGCGTCTGCTCCGTGTCGCGACTTGTCTCGCTCAGACGAGGCACGCACATGTCGAGGTTCTTTGATGTTGCTTCGACATGCAGTTTGTCAATTAAATTATTCGGGATCTCGTGTTAAATCTGTTCGGTGTCGTCCGTATCCTGTGTGTCTCCTCTCTGTTATGTAACCGTTTCAGTGCAGAAATCTTTATTAGGCTCATGTTTGGGTTTCATATATACCCTGTTGGTGGAATCCGGAGAAAGAGAGAGAGAGAGAGAGACTCGGGAGGGAGGGATTAAATAACAATAACACCAGTTTATATTTATTCTCCGACCAGCAGCTGTAAGTTATTTTTTTTTTTTATCATCAGGGAAAGTTCAAGTGTGCAGGACACTGAAGTGTACACCGTATTGAAGTGTATGAAGTGCTGAACTCTGACCCGTGCTGAACTATACGCAACGCTGAAGTGTACGAAACGCTCAACTCTGACCGTTCTTGAAGTGTGCGGAATGCTGGAGCGCACCCGTTACGGACGTGAACAGGAAACTTTATTGTACACAATACTGAACTGTATGGAATACTGCGGTGTACAGGGCATCCCCAAGTGTACTGAATCCCAAAGTATATGAAATACTCCACTATACAAGTCCAGAATACTAAGGTGTCCAGAGTACCGGCGTGCACAGGACACTGAGACACTGAGGTGTACCCGTTACTCACGTGTATGGAGCACTGAAGTGTACAGGATTCTCAGGATACTGAGATGTATCCGTTACTGAAGTTTATGGAATTCTCAATCCGTTACCGAGGTGTACGAGATGATGCAGTGGTGTACGGGATACCAATATGTACTGGATACCAAGGTGTACAGGCTACTCAAATATATTAAATGCTAAGGTATAGCGGATACTGAAGTGTATGGAATGCTGAAGTGTGCGGAATACTGAATACTCTACCGATCTATACAGAATACTGCAGTGTAAAGGATGCAGAGGTGTACGAGATACCGATGTGTGCCGTATACAGGGTGTATGGGCTGCCCAAATGTATGAAATGCTGAAGTGTACCAGAATACTGTGCCTCTACATTAAACAGAATGTAGGATTTGTAGTATGACATCTGAGAAAAATTAAAAATCTAATTCTCAGTCATTTTCCCAGTCGTGCAATGAAGAAATGCACTGTCAGGAATAACAACACTTAATTTCAAGCATGTATTGGGAATACTGTTGATGCTTCCTTTAAAACTATTGGTTCAAATACTACCTGTTAAAGTACATTTTGAATGTTAGCTAGAGTAGGTGTGTGTGTGTATGGATAGATAGATAGATATAGAGAGAGATATTTTGTTAGAATGTCACATCTCATGTGATTTGCCCTCCAATTTCTACTATTGTTGTAGAGTTCATCACTACCTTCTAGCCAATCAGATTAAAGGGTTTAACAGTATAGCATTTGTAATATCAGCATATACCCAGCTGGTATGTGTGTCTATTTGAGGAAACGCATTAAAGTATTCTGCTGTGTTTTCCCCTCAGAGGATGGCTGTGGCCAGTCAGATCTGGGTCCACAGAGTGGTCTCCTGTCCTCGAAGAACTATCCGGACCAGTACCCCAACAACTCATTGTGCGAGTGGAAGATCCGCGTCCACAACAGCCTCAGGGTCGTGCTGAAGTTTGAAGACGTCTCCATTGAGGGAGGTGACTGTGAGACAGACTATTTGAAGGTCTTAAAGGAGAACCATGGGATGACTTTTGGTAAGCTTGCAGTGCTTTAATTCTAATTAATTTTTATTTGTGGCTAAGTGTCAACAAATTATCAACAGATCTGAAATATAGCTCCAGGGAAGTTCCTCCTACTGTCACTGGATGGTATGTGATGGAAAGGTGGCACGGGTACACCTGGTCTGGATACAGACAGTCTTGGGTGTGAATCTGTTATGGAGCCAATGGGAACTCAAAATAGTCAGATTAACCTTTGTTATGAAATTTTCCTCCGTAAATAGATGTCAGTATCATTTTGCCTGACAATCCAAACTTGTCCATCCTGTAACTTTAGGAGTTTCCTTTATTGGATACCTGACATGTTTATGTAGTCTGTTGCCTCAACACTTCCGGGTTTGGTCAGAGAGAAATCACAGTTGTTGTAAAGCTCTGAGATTCCGACATGGAATTCCCACTTAGCATCTCGAATGTTTTTTTTTCCCCCCCAATTCCCTGTATGAACAAATGCATCCTAACTGCGACAAATGTATTTGCCACATCAGTTAACTCTTATTAGATGTAGACTACTTGTAGAAGGTGTTGCGTGACGCTGCATGATACTGGCTGTCCGCCGATTTCAGCTGTTTAACTTGTTTTGCTAGTTAGGCAAACGAAGGGAGAAGAAGCTACTCCTGTAAATGTCATTATAACCTGTGATTCACACTCTGTCCTGCACCAGCACTTCCTCATTAGGAACAATCTTTCTTTTTGTAATTTAGAAATCGGACACCTGTCTGGACGTCACTTCCGTTTTTGTTCTTCTTCATTCTTACATTTGCGGACAAAATGCCGCTGTCGCTTTTGCTCTTGAGCGATAAACAGCTTCGTTATTGTGCTGATGATGTGTTAATGAGGTCAGCGCGTGTTAAAACACCGTGCTTCTGTTTTAAAGATGTGTGGTGGAAGTCATGTTGAGAAATCAGATGGAAAACCTGTGTTCGTTTGGCAGCAGTGCACAGAATTGCACCATGGTGTGAAAGTGTGCGAAATCCTGTTCTCATGTAGTGCTCTGGCATGAGTCAGACTCCATATGTCGGGGTTCTCCATATGCTTTGGGAAACTTTTGAAAGGGAAATTCATTTAAATATGGACGCTCCACCCCTGAGCGCCTCGTGACGCGTGGTGACTGTTGGAAACCTTTTAAATGGCCGACTGAGTGCAATTTGGAGCGTGTACAACCATATACGCTGGATATCAAAAGTCTGCGCACAACTCTGGGGGAAAACAAAAATATGGCGCCTTACCACCATAGGTGAAACATGGTGGTGGCAGCATCATGCTGTGAGGTTTCTTCTCTTCTGGTGAAACTGGGGCGTTATTCACGGTAGAGGGCATCATGGATGGCTCCAAATACAACTCTGTTTTGGCAAAAAACCTGTTAGACAGGTTGAAGAAAGATTTCGCCTTCCAGAACAATCACAAGCTCTGGCAAGAGATCTCGATCAGGTGGATTTTGTTTGACCAGTCAGTGATCTGATTTCTAGCTTTGCCCAAAATTTCTTTTTCTGGCACCCTGAGAAGAAATATGGGTCACGTGGCGGTAGAAATAACAACAGCATGTAGAACCACAGCTGAAATACCATACCATGTTTCACTGTCTGATGGAAAAGTGCTGCAATTTTCTTCACCCCAAACTGTCCTTGTCATATATAAGCGGCCGTTACTCAACGCCACAAAATGATCACAGAAGTGGAATTTTAATCTAGTATGTCAGAGGATATTGGAAAACACCTGGTGAACCGCTCCTCAGTCATCCCTACATCATGTGATTACTCTTTTGTAAAGGATGGATACCGTGTGTTGCTCACAGCAGGTTTCACAACATGCGCGCATGAGCATGTGACTGAGTGAATTACATGACCAGTAGTTTCTGTGTAAGGGTGTTGATCTGCTCAAAACCAAAATTAGAGAAGAATCATTCGCTGCATGCGTGACACGCGTACAGGGGATTTGCAGCATGCGAAACCGACATCACTGGACAGTTTACAAATATGGCAAGAAGTACGAGGAATCGAATGTTAACTGACAAATGATTAGGAGAAATGTTTATACTAGTTGGTAATTATAGTGCTGTAAAGTTACAAATGAATATGAATAAAGCGCTTCAGAGAATTCCTATGAGCCGTTTTTATAACTTTTATAAAAGGAACAAGTCCTCAAATTTTTAGAAAGGCTGTTGTCCTATTACAACTTATAGTCTTATATAAATTACAGCAAAATAATTAGGACGTTAACTGCATTTTAATGATGAATTATTACCATGATGAATAATTTAGTAAATAATTTTATTAGATTATTATATATGGGTTATTATAAATAATTACTATATGAATAATTATATAGTAATAAATGCATTTGTTATAGAAAAAGCTATTATGTGTCATATGTACTTAAAATATATAAAATATTTAGCAATTTAAATTTACTAAAAGGGTATAAAATGTATTGTACAAAAAAAAAAAAATTATACAGTTATTTATTTGTATATTTAATTTTTTTTTATAATGGCACATTAATGCAGATTTATATTTATCTAGTCATGTTGGCTACAAAGAGATTTTGGCTATTCAGAAATACACACACTACTTTCAGCTAGTGTTCTATGTGATGATGTGTAATACTTCATGGCGCTGCCTTGAAGACCATCAGCTCAGCGTCGTGTCACTGTATATCTGATCTGCATCACAGCACAGCACGTCCGGCCCTTTGCAGCCCCATTGTCTCACCCCGCCGGTCCTTCAGTCGGGCTCCTGCTTCTGACAAAAGACAGCTCATTATTTCATGGCTGGTCTGAAAGGTTGGGAGGAAGAGACGGTTCAGGTGGCAGCGTGCAGTGCGGCAGGGCTTTATGAAGCTGAAACTGGAGAACCCACAGAATTGAAGAGCAACATGGCCACATAGTGGGGTCTGTGAAACCATCAGCTCTGCTGACCCCAATCTGTTACTGGAAAAGTGACTCGGGATTGGATCAGATGTCTGATATTTTTAATACGTGCTATGAGTGGCGTGTCCAACTTCAAGACCGACAAAAATAAATTGTGTCGTATCTCGTAATATATGTTTATTTGTAGTCTATATTGTCTCCTATGCAAACTTTAATAACTTGCTGTCTGACTTTGGAGCAGAGCAGCAAATCATCTTTCTCTGATGCATCTTATCGTCCCTTGTCCTTGCTGCCAAACAGATAAAGCTGTGAATCTCTTGCGTTTTGTTAATGTTCTTAACTCGGTGTCTGTTGTCTTAGTGTACTGGCAGTATTGCGGAGAGCCGAAACTTCACCCCACAGTGACCAGCCAGCCGCTTTACACGGACGCCAATGAGCTCACGGTGAGCTTCCGCACCAGTCGTCACTCCTCGGGCAGAGGCTTCCGGCTCTCCTACACCGCAGTGAACCACACAGGTAGGCCAGACGTCTTTCACCCTCTCATACACTTGACATACACGTTGTTTAGTCTGTTGTCCTCCTCCTTGTGGCCGTCCTTTAGGCAGACGATGACATAGCAATCACACTCGGGGACCAAAACAACCGGTCCGAGAGTGTGCAAGTGTGGCGTAATATTTAATTTAACACTGGCTCAATGCACTCAGGTACTTTTTGCAATGTCTACGCAGATTTGCCTAAGGTTTGACAACACGCGAGTTTTTTTTTAAGAAGGTTTTCTTCCTAAGTGCTTTTCTTTTTATTTAATTATGCACAGTGTCGAACACAAATTCACCTGATAGGAGCTCAAATCAAAATGATGAAATTCTCTGAAATACAGCACATGATATCCACCATCATTCTCTTTTGTGGTTTTTTTTTTTTTTCTTTTTCTTCCAGTTTTGATTGGATCTTAAAGCAGGTTGCACTCGTTAAGTCGGACTTAGCCTCGGCATGTCCTCGCCGTCTCTTCCCTCAGCATGTCCAGACACAACACGCTACTCTCACTGTGACGCGATGTATACACTCCCATGCTTTATCAATGCTTTATCAATGCTCGTGTGTGTGGAGGGCTTTTTATCCCAGATGTGGTAAAGGAAGCAGGCTGTTCATCCTGTTGGTGTGTGTGTGTGTGTGTGTGTGTGTGTGTGTGTGTGTGTGTGTGTGTGTGTGTGTGTGTGTGTGTGTGTGT
>JAQQZR010047585.1:0-18425 GCA_030068235.1 Notoglanidium macrostoma
TCATTCATATTCTCTGAAAAATGGTTAAGAAATCATAAATTCTGCCAGGGTATGTAAACTTATGAGCACAACTGTATGTTCTTTAGAATACTTAGTTATGTTTTTTATCCAATGGATTTACTCTTAGGTGTTAGTATTTGCTAGAGAAAAGAGCTCTAAATACATATTCCCAATTCACTGTAACACTTTAACTGAAGAAATATACATGGTAAGAATAAACAAAATCTATGGACGTATATATGAGGTTTGTACATTTTTGACACTTTTCACACCAGACTTCTGCTCCTGCAATTTGAAATTAATTAATGACTGTAAGGTCTAAGTAGCAACTATCCATTTCTATTACAAGGTATTTTCATACCTATTGGATGAATTGTGGAGAAGCCTCACTGTATAGTGTGCAGTCAGAGTTATATTTGTGCCCTATGTTCATATAGTTACTGGATAGCAGTTTTCATCAAATGCAGACCAAAAAGTTTTTTTTCTGTGCAGTACTTACAAAGCATGTCAGATAGAATTCAATAGGTCACATAGGTTCATCACCAAGTAATATGGGAATGCCTTTGAGGACAAGAGAGCGCTCTGAAGTCACATCTGGTGTCTAATGATATGGAGACATAAAAGATCCGTTAATTACAACACAATTAAAAAGCACAAACATGAAAGGTCGCCGGTTATGTGCTTTGAATCAACAGCACCATAAAAGTTGTCTGAAATCGGTGATGATAAAAATATATCAGTTTAATGGAAAACCAAGCCATTTCTTTTGACTTGAAGAAACAGAACTGTACTGTATACTCTGTCCCTGTCAAAAAGAACAAAGTTAAACTCTGGTGTCACTTAAGGCATGCCTGATGCTGCCAGAAGGCACTGGCCTTTAGGATTGCTGAAAAGTTACAAAAATGAAAATACTTGCCACCCAGGTGATGTGCTACATCAACTCTGTCAGTTTCTGTCCAAAGGTTCCGTTTCTTGACTTGAAGGCTTCTATGAAACATGGGGCGTGTTGATCCATAGCCTCAAAGAAGTCTCCTTCTAGATTCTTACTGGCAATTCTATTAAACTCAGCAAACACCTGAGAGAGGGAAAGAGAGAGAGAGAGAACCAGCACATTAAGTGAATGAATCAATTTGATTCATAACAGTTGTGCATGTGCAAATTAAAAAATCTAGATATAGAATGTCAATGTGCACATCTAGCTTTCTTAAAATGTACTATTTTCAAACATACAAATGCATATACTACTTTCTAACCAACACAACATATTGATTTGTATCATTAAATCATGTGATCATGTGTAAAAGAACAAGTTTTCTTCAACATGTAAAGAACATGTATTAATGTTCAAGTGTTCAGAGTTTGGCATTTCAGGCACCACTCAGGACAAAAATAATATCTCTAGGCAGATAAGAAGACTAAGGAGTGAGAGAACACAGCCTTGAGGTACACCTGTACTGATGATGCGGATGTCTGACATATGTTTTCCTAGCTACACCTGCTGACTTCTGTTATTAAGGAAGTCAGTGATCCAGCGACAGATGGATTCTGGCACAGATAGTTGGAACAGTTTCACGTGCAGGAGCTCTGGTGCCACAGTGTTGAAAGCGGAGCTGAAATCCACAAACAGCACTCTGGCATAGATGTTTGGTCTGTCCAAATGTTGTAACATGAAATATAGAGCCAGGTTCACATCATCATCGACAAACCTGTTTGCTCTGTATGCAAATTGCAGGGGATCTAGGAAGGGATCTGTAATGGATTTTAGGTGAGCTAGGACCAAGTTTTCAAAAACTTTCATCACAACCTGTTTAACGTCCTGCTCTTTGATGAGAAAATCAATTGAGAGAGATGGGGTGGAAGATGAAAGGATAGGATGAGAGGTGAGAGACTGATTGATGTCCCTAGTGTCTTCAAATCTGCAATAAAACTCGTTTAGGTTGTTGGTGAGTTGGAGATCATCATGAAGAGGGGGTTTTCTCACTTTGTAGTTGGTAATCTCATCAAGACTTTTCCAAGCTGAGGCTGGGTCGTTTTGTGGCAATTTGGCTTTTCAGCCTGTTGGAGTACTCTGGCTTTGCTATTTTAATCCCTTTCTCTAGCTTGTACTTTGCCTCTTTGTAGAGAATTCTGTCCGAACTTTTGAATGCAACCTCTTTTTACAATCGCAGCTGTCTAAGTTTAGCTGAAAACCAAGGTTTCTCATTGCTGTATCTCACACGAGTTTTTGTTGGGATGCATGTGTCTTCACAAAAACTAATATCTGATGTCACTGTGTCAGTGTATTCATCCAGCCTGTCTGTTGCTTTCTCAAAAGCAGACCAGTTTGTGGATTCAAAGCAGTCCTGGAGCCTGTCAATGTCTCCACTAACCCACTTTCTCACTGTGGTGATCACAGGCTTGTTGGTTTTAAGTTTTTGCCTGTATGATGGGATCAGATGCACAAGATTGTGGTCAGAATGTCCAAGAGCTGCCCATGTGACAGCATGATAAGCATTTTTAATTGTACTGTAACAGTGGTCCAAAGTATTTTTTCCCTCGTAGTACAATTGACATGTTGTCTGTACTTGGGCATTTCTTTTGTTAGATAGATGTGCATTGGTTTGCAGATAATTAACTGTGACTCTAGTACAGGAGAACATGTTCCGTGCCTGTATTGTTGAGGTGGCTGATCGGAGCTGTGGCCATAAGGTGGCCGGTGCCTGTCATTTCGTCAAGCTGAATAAGGAGTCCCACAGGACCCTTTTGTCCTGTGGGACTCTGGAGGAAGCTCATAGATACCGGCAGACCAAGCAGAATGCGACTTCAGTGGTTGTTGAGGCAAAAACCTGGGCGTGGGAGGAGTTCAGGAAGGCCATGGAGAGCGACTTTCGGACGGCTTCGAGGAGATTCTGGTCCACCATCAGGCGTCTCAGTGGAAAAGCAGAGGAAAGCAGTGCAGTGTCAACACCCTGTATGGTGCGGATGGTGCGCTGCTGACCTCGACTTGGGACATCGTGGGTCAGTGGGGGGAGAACTTCAAAGACCTCCCCCATCCCATTAACATGCCTTCCAATGAGAGAGCAGAGCCTCGGGACTCGGAGGTGGGCTCCTCCATTTCTGGGACCAAGGTCAAAAAAAGGTCTGAGGCGGTCAAAAAAACTCCTCGGTGGCAGGGCTCCGAGGGTGGATGAGATACGCCCTGAGTTCCTAAAGGCTCTGGATGTTGCAGGACTGTCTTGGTTGACATGCCTTTGCAACATCGCGTGGACATCAGGGACAGTGCCTCTGGATTGGCAGACAGGGGTGGTAGTCCGCCTTTTTAAGAAGGGGGACTGGAGGGTGTGTTCCAAATGCAGAGGGATCACACTCCTCAGCCTCCCTGGAAAAGTCTATTCGGGGGTCCGTCAGATGTGACAGTGTGGTTTTCGTCCTGGTCGGGGAACAGTGGAACAACTCTACACCCTTAGCAGGGTCCTGGAGGGTGCATGGGAGTTCGCCCAACCAGTATACATGTGTTTTGTGGACCTGGAAAAGGCCCAGGAATTTAGAGTAGAGCCACTGCTCCTCCGCATCGAGAGGAGTCAGATGAGGTGGCTCGGGCATCTGATTAGGATGCCTCCTGGACGCCTCCCTGGTGAAGTGTTCGGGGCACGTCTAACCGGGAGGAGGCCCCGGGGAAGACCCAGGACACTATGTCTCTCGGCTGGCCTGGGAACGCCTTGGGATTCCCCCAGAAGAGCTAGAAGAGGAAGAGGGAGAGGGAAGCCTCTGCTTAAGCTGCTGCCCCGCGACCCGATCTCAGATAAGCAGAAGAGGATGGATGGATGGAGGGATGACACTTCACTGCTCTCACTCTCACTAACCCTCTTTAGAGACTGGATGCGCACCTCTAATGCTGCAATCTTCTCTGTCAGTGAACTAACTAATAAATACTTATCACTTATCACTATTACTAGTGATAGAGGAAAAATGACTAAACATCCTGAACATCCACTCCACACACTGAACAAGCTGAATCTTTGCCATGATAAATGTTTAACATACCTTAGTTGAAGTTTTGTTGATAATATTTTTGGCAGATCTGACATGGCCTCCGCTTGCAGCGTTTAGACAGGGAGAAAAATGAAAAAGAAAGAAAATACGTTTTCCAAAAAGAAAGAAGAAAAAAGAAAAAGGAACAGAAGGCATTAAGTAAAAAAACACTGCAAAAATAAAATAATAACACAAAATTACTGATGAAAAGCAGAAACAAAATGTATAGCATAAATGCCAACAGCAGCAAGAACTGATGTTCTTTCGAGGCATGCCCGCCTGCCTTAGAGCACTACTATTTTGAATAATATTCAGACACAACACATGACAACACAGATGCATGCTGGTTATGAAGCTATTCTATGAGCAACACAAAATCTCACCATTAAAAATGCGTTAAGACCCAATTCACCAGCAGTTTTGTTACAGCATTTTTTATCCCACAACACCGATTTGGTTTCAGGTGAACATGATTGTTTGACTCTGTTTCATGAAACCTCAAGTATACGCCCTGACCTCTCATTCTAATGACCATTTGAGAATGGCATACATGTGTTTGATGATGGTTCCTGCTCAAAGCCAGCCACTTTTCAGTTTGCTCTCTCCCTGATACTGTCTGGGAAGTATTCGTTACCATATAAGTCATCCCAGGCAGCAGAGTTGGTTGCTCTCACCATACGCATGCCCTCTTTTTCGCTGATCAAGTTGTAACTGTGTGCATAGAGTCCAGATATGCTTTTGGTATAGCATATGATTTTGTGATCATTTGGCATTTCCGAGGTTTCCGCTCTACTGATAGGAAGCTGATTTCTAACTCTACTTTGGTTTCTTGACTTATTGCAAGCCTGTACTCTTCCTAAGAAATTGGCTATAGTGTAAGTTGAAGGTCATGAAGCTGGACATTCTGATCAGGTGAAAGGTAACACATTTGCTGATGAAGTTGCTAAATGTGCAGCCAGATCTGGTTCACCTTATCCTTGAACAGAACATTCATGAACAGACCATTAAAAGAACATTCGACTATGGCAATGCTGGAAAGTGGTAAATCATGAGTTAATCTGAGCCAGCTGTGCTTTGTGAGATCAGAATGACACGTAGTGCCATGACTTTTGACGAGTGTCACCTTTTGAAATCCCGTTGGGGAGACCTTTCCCGACACCATGGTGTAAGGGTAACCCTGGTTTTTCCTTCACAGGTGATTTGGACTTTGCAGTGGCTGACTACACCCAGGCCTTGATTGAAAAACTGAATAGTATAAATATATAGTGGAGCATAGTAATGTATCTTGTTCTTTGCCTCTTCCCACAGAGAAGCCTAGTCATCCTTATGTTCTAGATGACCAGGTGCTGGTGAAATCTCTGAATCTGCGTAAGTTAGGTGAGGCTGCCTACAGTGTACCGACAGAAGTCATCGCTGTGACTCGGACGAATTCACTAACCTTCAGCCAGAGTGGATTCATGCAAGTCGACTCAAGAGAACTCCAACAACAACTGCTGAGATAACTCCTATCAAGCAGGCTCCAGGTGCTACAACGCAGGAGAAAGTGGTATTAACTGCTATCAAACCAACTCTGTAGGGAGCCCAACACAGGAGTACGTTCTTCATCACACACACACATTCATGAATTCACATTCATCTCATTATTGTTGCATAACTGATTGGATTTTGTGATTTTAACACTTTATCTTTCTCATTATTTTATTGTCATGTTATTTGTATCCTATCATTGTGATCTTACTGTTGATTGTCTGTTTGCAGTCATTTATTGCTCAAAGGATGAACTCTATAATGAATCCTAGTTTTCCTTTTGTACTATTGTAGGAACGGATTTTTCAAAGGAACAAGATTTTATGTTTTAGTATTTGTTCTTTTAGAACAAAAGGGGGAATAGTTACATTGAAAAGCTTGTCCCTTTTCTGTCCTATGACCTCGTTAACTCTGCTGTCATTTTTACATTCCTTTGCTCAAATTTAAAGGTGGTTTTGCTTCTCCTTTCTATGTTCCATAGATAATTTAGGTCCTTTTGACATGACCAGATCTTGTTTAGGTTAAGCTATCATAAAGAACATTATATACTGTTCCTGATTTATCTTATATCGTACTCCATTACGCAGGAGACTATTATTCTGTCATGTATGGATACTACTAGTCTCCTTTAGTCCAAACAAATTTGTTTTTCTGCTTATCTGTTCCCTTGAGAATGTACCATGTCATCTGTGTTTCTATGTATAAATACTTCTAGACTTTCAGCAGTAAAATCAGCATGAGTTTAAACATGACCCTGTGTCAGTTTGCTCATTCTCCAAGTGCTTGTCACACGGAGGAAGAGCGAGAGAGACGGTTGCAGAGTCTAACAGAGATTCAACCTGAATCAAATTCTAACAAACACACTTACTGTTAGTGCAATATCTGCAGAATTTTAATATAGAGCAATATATCTGCAGTATATCTGCATTGTAGCAACAGGGTTTTCCTGCCTTCAGACTTAATTTCTTACATGGTTATTGTCAGGATTGCGGGGTGTGGCTGGACACATGCACAGGTGCATAGATGGCTTTATGATACTCATTGTGTTTGTTTTAAAAAACACACGAGGCAGGCAGAGGTACAGAAACATGGAAGGCAAAAGAGTAATCCAATAGCAAGCAGGGTCAGTCAATCATCAAACAGTACATCAAAGATAATCCAGAAACAGATTTCAGAAACAAAGCAGAGTCCAAAACACAAGAAATATAGACATGTGTATAAGCACTCAGCAGTAGCATCGCGGGGCAAAACTAATGGTTCTCACATAAGAAGCGCATACAGAAGTCCTTATAAACATGAGCATGATTGTCTCTGGAATGGATGGGAATGTGTGCTCATGGAAGCTGTAGACCTTTGTGGTTCGCGCCATAATGTAGAAGTTATGCGCGATGATGATAGATGATGATGATGTTCCTGACAGAACATTGCCCCCCGCCCAAAGGCACTACACCCAGAGCGCCTAACGAGTTAATCGCTCAGGGGTCCTGGGCCCGTAGACTCAGGCGTGTTACTAGGAACCTCCACACGGAACTTTTGTCTTGACGAGGAACTCGGCCAGAAACTCAGGCAGGAACTGAGGCGTTAAGGCAGGCTTGACTGGAGACACTTGAACCAGGATGTATTCTATGGCTGCAACTGGAACAGGAGCAGGCTCTGTGACTTGGGCTGTAAGCACGACTGGAACAGGAGCAGGCTCTGTGGCTTGGGCTGTGAGCGCAGCAGTGACTGGAACAGCATCTGTGACTGGAGCTGTGACTGGAATAGCGTCTGAGACTGGAGCTGTGCCAGGAGCTGTCTCTGTGACTGGAGCTGTGACAGGAGCGGACTCTGTGACTGAGAGAGGAACAGGCTCAGTGACTGAGAGAGAAACAGGCTCTGTGACTTGTGCTCTGACTAGAACATGCTCTGTTACTTGTGCTCTTGCTGGAACAGGCTCTGTGACTTGTGCTTTCACAGGAACAGGCTCTGTGACATGTGCTCGCACTGGAACAGGCTCTGTGACTTGATGTCAGCTGGCGCTGTGACAGGAACAGTGTCTGTGACTGGAACAGTGTCAGTGACTGGAGTTGTGACAGGAGCGGACTCTGTGACTGGAGCTGTGACTCGAACAGCGACTGTGAGTGGACCTGTGACTGGAACAGCAGCTGTGACTGGAACAGCATCTGGAAAAGTCTTTGGGGATCCGTAGGCACGGGTGCTCCATGCCAATAAGGCCCTCGGTGAACATACATGCGGACTGGACTCTGGGACTGGAGCTGTGACAGGAACCGACTCTGGGACTGGAGCTGTGACAGGAGCCGACTCTGGGACTGGAGCTGTGACAGGAGCCGACTCTGGGACTGGAGCTGTGACAGGAATGGATTCTGAGACTGGAGCTATGCCAGGAACGGGCTCTAAGACTGGAGCTGTGGCAGGAACAGCGTCAGTGATCAGAACAGTGTCATTGACTGGAACAGCATCTGTGATTGGAGCTGTGACAGGAACAGTGTCTGTGACTAGAACAGCGTCTGTGACTGGAGCTGTGACTGGAACAGCATCTTTGACTGATCTGTGACTGGAACAGTGTCTGGAAAAAGTCTTTGGGGATCCGTAGGTATGGGTGCTCCATGCCAATAAGGCCCTCGGTGAAGATACGTGTGGATCCGTTGAGCCAGTGCATTTTGCACTTCGCCCAGATGTCATCTGCTGGTCTAGGTTCCAACAAGTCCTCAAAAAAATAGCCTGCACTGCAGCAGGATGACAGATGCGGACTCTGAGACTGGAGCTGTGACAGTAACGGACGCTGTGACAGGAACCCACTCTTGGACTGGAGCTGTGACAGCTTGCCAACTGGTCCTCAAAAATATAGCCAGCACTGCAGCAGGATGACAGGACTCTGAGACTGGAGATGTGACAGGAACAGATTCTAAGACTGGAGCTATGCCAGGAAGGGCTCTGAGACTGGAGCTGTGGCAGGAACAGTGTCTGAGACTGGAGCTGTGACTGGAACAGCATCTGTTACTGGAGCTGTGACTGGAACTGACTCTGTGTCTGGAGCTGTGACAGGAACAGACTCTGTGACTTTGAGTAAGACATGAACGGGCTCTGAGACTGGAGCTGTGACTGGACCAGCGTCTGTGACTGGAGCTGTTACTGGAGCTGTGACAAGAAGAGCATCTGTGACTAAAACACCACCTTTGACTTGAGTTGTGACTGGTACATCCTCTGTGACTGGAGCTGTGACTGGTACATCGTCTGTGACTAGAACAGTGTCTGTGACTGGAGCTGTGACTAGAACAGCATCTGTGACTAGAACAGCGTCTGTGACTGGAGCTGTGACTAGAACAGCATCTGTGACTGGAGCTGTGACTGGAACAGCATCTGTGAATGGAGCTGTGATGGAACAGCGTCTGTGACTGGAGCTGTGACTGGAGCTGTGACAGGAAGAGCATCTGTGACTAAAACACCACCTTTGACTTGAGCTGTGAATGGTACATCCTCTGTGACTGGAGCTGTGACTGGTACATCGTCTGTGACTAGAACAGCGTCTGTGACTGGAGCTGTGAGAGGAGTGGACTCTGAGACTGGCGCTATGTCAGGAACGGGCTCTGTGACTGGAGCTGTGGAATGAATAGCATTTGTGACTGGAGCAGCGTCTGTGACAGGAGCGGACATGATGACTGGAGCTGTGGCAGGAACAGCGTCGGTGACTGGAGCTGTGACTGGAGCTGTGTCAGGAGCGGACTCTGTGACTGGAGCTGTGTCACAAGCGTCTGTGTCTATAACATCGCCTGGGACTGGAACAGCATCTGTTACTGGAGCTGTGACTCGAATGGTGTCTATGACTGGAGCTGTGACAGGAGCGAACTCTGAGAATGGAGCTATGCCAGGAACGGGCTCTGAGACTGGGGTTGTGGAAGGAACTGTGACTAGAACAGTGTCTGTGACTGGAGCTGTGACTGGAGCAGCAGCTGTGACTGGAACAGCATCTGTGACTGGAGTTGTGACTGGAACAGCATCTGTGACTGGAGCTGTGACTGGAGCTGTGACAGGCGCGGACTCGGTGACTGGAGCTGTTACAGGAGTGGACTCTGTGACTGGAGCTGTGGCAGGAACAGCGTCTCTGACTCGAAAATCGCCTGTGACTGGAACAGCATCTGTGACTGGAACAGCATCTGTGACTGGAGCTGTGTCAGGAGCAGACTCTGAGAATGGAACTATGCCAGGAACGGGCTCTGAGACTGGAGCAGTGACAAGAACTGTGACTTGAACAGTGTCTGTGACTGGAGCTGTGACTGGAACAGCATCTGTGACTGGAGCTGTGACTAGAACAGCGTCTGTGACTAGAACAGCGTCTGTGACTGGAGCTGTGACTAGAACAGCGTCACTGACTAGAACATTGTCTGTGACTGGAACTGTGACAAGAACAGTGTCTATCACTGGAGCTGTGACAGGAGCGGACTCTGAGAATGCAGCTATGCCAGGAACGGGCTCTGAGACTGGAGCTGTGGTAGGAACTGGCTCTAAGACTGGAGCTGTGCCAGGATCTGTGACTAGAACAGCGTCTGTGAATGGAACAGCATCTGTGACTGGAAGAGTGTCTGTGACTGGAGCTGTGACAGGAGCAGTCTATGAGACTTTAGCTGTGACAAGAATGGACTCTGAGACTGGAGCTGTGACAGGAATGGGCTCTAAGACTGGAGCTGTGGCAGGAACAGCGTCTGTGACTGGAACAGCATCTGTGATTGGAGCTGTGACTGGAACAGTGTCAGTGACTAGAACAGCATCTGTGAATGGAACAGCATCTGTGACTGGAAGAGCGTCTGTGACTGGAGCAGTGACAGGAGCGGTCTATGAGACTTTAGCTGTGACAAGAATGGACTCTGAGACTGGAGCTGTGACAGGAATGGACTCTGTGACTAAGAGAGGAAAAGGCTCAGTGACTGAGAGAAGAACAGAACCAGTGACTGAGAGAGAAACAGGCTCTGTGTCTGAGAGAGGAACAGGCTCTGTGACTGAGAGAGGAACAGGCTCTGTGACTTGTGCTCTGACTAGAACATGCTCTGTTACTTGTGCTCTTGCTGGAACAGGCTCTGTGACTTGTGCTTTCACTGGAACAGGCTCTGTGACTTGTGCTTTCACTGGAACAGGCTCTGTGATTTGTGCTCTCACTGGAATAGGCTCTGTGACTTGTGCATTCACTGGAACAGGCTCTGTGACGAGTACTGGAACGGACTTGGACTCGGGCTTGGACTCGGGATTGGACTTGGATTCGGGATTGGACATGGACTCAGACTTTGATTTGGACTCTGGCGCAGACTCCGGCTCTGGCTCAGATTCCGACTCTGGCTTGGACTCATGTCTTGACCTTGGATTCCGGAACGGACATGGACTTCGACTCTGTCTTGGAATTGGATTCCGGCATGGACATGGACTCTGGCTTGGACCTCAGCCTTGGACTTGGATTCTGGTATGGTCTCCGGAGCGGTAGCCTCCTTTTCACCACTGGAGGGAGCTCTGGAGCGGTTTCCTCCCTTTTTCGCCAGTGGAGGGGGCTCTGGAGATGTTGACTCCCTTTTTCGCCACTGGAAGGGGCTCTGGAGCAGTTGCCTCCTTTTTGGCCCTATAAAGCTCCCTGAGCGCTTCCCCAAAGTCTTTGGGGTTCTGTAGGCACGGGTGCTCCATGCCAATAAGGCCCTCGGCAAACATAAGTGCAGATCCAATGAGCCAGCGCATCTTGCACCTCACCCAGATGTCATCTGCTGGTCTAGACTCCAACAGGTCCTCAAAAATATAGCCAGCACTGCAGCAGGATGACAGGACTCTGAGACTGGAGATGTGACAGGAACAGATTCTGAGACTGGAGCTATGCTAGGAACAGGTTCTGAGACTGGAGCTGAGGCAGGAACAGCGTCTGTGACGGGAACAGCATCTGTGGCGAGAGCTGTGATTGGAACAGCATCTGTGACTAGAGCTGTGACAGGAGCGGACTCTAAGACTGGAGCTATGTCAGGAAGGGCTCTGAGACTGGAGCTGTGACTGGAACAGCATCTGTTACCGGAGCTGTGACTGGAACCGACTCTGTGTCTGGAGCTGTGACAGGAACAGACTCTGTGACTTTGAGTAAGACATGAACGGGCTCTGAGACTGGAGCTGTGACTGGACCAGCGTCTGTGACTGGAGCTGTTACTGGAGCTGTGACAAGAAGAGCATCTGTGACTAAAACACCACCTTTGACTTGAGTTGTGACTGGTACATCCTCTGTGACTGGAGCTGTGACTGGTACATCGTCTGTGACTAGAACAGTGTCTGTGACTGGAGCTGTGACTAGAACAGCATCTGTGACTAGAACAGCGTCTGTGACTGGAGCTGTGACTAGAACAGTGTCTATGACTGGAGCTGTGACAGGAGCGGAATCTGAGAATGGAGCTATGCCAGGAATGGGCTCTGAGACTGGAGCTGTGGCAGGAACTGACTCTAAGACTGGAGCTGTACCAGGAACTGCGACTTGAACAGCATCTATGACTGGAGCTGTGACTGGAACAGAATCTGTGACTGGAGTTGTGACAGGTGCGGCCTCTGAGAATGAAGCAATGCCAGGAACGGGCTTTGAGACTGGAGCTGTGGCAAAAACTGGCTCTAAGGCTGGATCTGTGCCAGGAACTGTGACTAGAACAGCGTCTGTGACTGGAGCTGTGACTGTAACAGCATCTATGACTGGAGCTGTGACAGGAGCGGAGTCTGTGACTGGAGCTGTGGCAGGAACAGCGTCTGTGACTAGATAATCGCCTGTGACTGGAAGAGCATCTGTTACTGGAGCTATGACTCGAACAACATCTGACTAGAACAGCGTCTGTGACTAGAGCTGTGACTAGAACAGTGTCTATGACAGGTGCTGTGACAGGATCGGACTCCGAGAATGGAGTTACGCCAGCAACGGCTCTGAGACTGGAGCTGTGGCTGGAACTGGCTCTAAGACTGGAGCTGTGCCAGGAACTGTGACTAGAACAGCGCCTGTGACTGGAACAGCATCTGTTACTGGAGCTGAGACTCGAACGGTGTCTGTGACTAGAACAGTATCTGTGACTGGAGCTGTGACTAGAAAAGCGTCTGTGACTAGAACAGCGTCTGTGATTAGAACAGCATCTGTGACTGGAGCTGTGACTAGAACAGCGTCTGTGACTGGAGCTGTGACTAAAACAGTGTCTATGACTGGAGCTGTGACAGGAGCGGACTCTGAGAATGGTGCTATGCCAGGAACGGTCTCTGAGACTGGAGCTGTGGCAGAAACTGGCTCTAAGACTGGAGTTATGCCAGGAACTGTGACTAGAACAGCGTCTGTGACTGGAGCTGTGACTGGAACAGCATCTGTGACTGGAGCTGTGACAGGAGCGGACTCTGTTACTGGAGCTGTGACAGGAGCGGACGCTGTGGCAGAAACAGCATCTGTGACTTGAAAATCGCCTGTGACTGGAACAGCATCTGTTACTGGAGCTGTGACTTGAATGGTGTCTGTGACTAGAACAGTGTCTGAGATGGGTGGTGTGTCTAGAACAGCATCTGTGACTAGAACAGTGTCTATGACTGGAGCTGTGACAGGAGAGGACTCTGATAATGGAGATATGCCTGGAACTGGCTCTAAGACAGGAGCTGCGGCAGGAACTGGCTCTAAGACTGGAGCTGTTCCAGGAACTGTGACTAGAACAGCATCTGTGACTGGAGCTGTGACTGGAACAGTGTCTATGACTGGAGCTGTGACAGGAGCGGACTCTGAGAATGGAGCTAGTGATTGGAACATCATCTGTGACTGGAGCTGTGACAGGAACAGCATCTGTTACTGGAGTTGTGACTAGAACAGCATCTGTGACTAGAAAAGCATCTGTTACTGGAGCTGCGACTAAAACAGTGTCTATGACTGGAGCTGTGAGAGGAACTGGCTCTAAGACTGGAGCTGTGCCAGGAACTGTGACTAGAACAGCATCTGTGACTGGAGCTCTGACTGGATAAGTGTCTATGACTGGAGCTGTGACAGGAGCGGACTCTGAGAATGGAGCAATGCCAGGAACGGGCTCTGAGACTGGAGCTGTGGCAGGAAATGGCTCTAAGGCCGGAGCTGTGCCAGGAACTGTGACTAGAACAGCGTCTGTGACTGGAACAGCATCTGAGACTGGAGCTGTGACTGGAACAGGAGCTGTGACTGGAGCTGTGACAGGAGCGGACTCTGTGACTGGAGCTGTAGCAGGAACAGCGCCTGTAACTAGAACATCGACTGTGACTGGAACACCATCTGTTACTGGAGCTGTGACTAGAACAGTGTCTATGACAGGAGCTGTGACAGGATCGGACTCCGAGAATGGAGTTATGCCAGCAACGGGCTCTGAGACTGGAGCTGTAGCAGAAACTGGCTCTAAGACTGGAGCTGTGCCAGGAACTGTGACTAGAATAGTGTCTGTGACAGGTGCAGAATTTGTGACTAGACCAGCGCCGGTGACAGGAGCTGTGACTGGATCTGTGATGGAACAGCATCTGTGACAGGAGCGGACACTGTGACTGACACTATGCCAGGAAGGGGCTCTGAGACTGGAACTGTGTCAGGAAAAGCATCTGTGACTTGAGCTGTGACTGGAACAGCATCTGTGACTGGAGCAGCATCTGTGACTGGAGATGTGACAGGAGTGTACACTGTAACTGGAGCTGTGGCAGGAATAGCATCTGTGACTAGAACAGGGCCTGTGCCTGGAACAGCATCTGTTACTGGAGCTGAGACTCAAACGGTGTCTGTGACTAGAGCAGTGGCTGTGACTAGAACAGCGTCTGTGACTAGAACAGCGTCTGTGACTGTGACTAGAAGAGTGTCTATGGCTGGAGCTGTGACAGGAGCGAACTCTGAGAATGGAGCTATGCCAGGAATGGGCTCTGAGACTGGAGTTATGCCAGGAACTGTGACTATAACAGCGTGTGTGACTGGAGCTGTGAGTGGAACAGTATCTGTGACTGGAGCTGTGACTGGAACAGCGTCTTTGACTGGAGCTGTGACAGGAGCGGACTCAGTGACTGGAGCTGTGACAGGAGCGGACTCTGTGACTGAAGCTGTGGCAGGAACAGCGTCTGTGACTTGAAAATCGCCTGTGACTGGAACAGCATCTGTTACTGGAGCTGTGACTCGAACGGTGTCTGTGACTAGAACAGTGTCTGTGATGGGTGGTGTTTTTAGACAAGTGTCTGTGACTATAACAGTGTCAGTGAGTAGAGCTGTGACAGGAGAGGACTCTAAGAATGGAGCTATGCCAGGAACTGGCTCTAAGACTGGAGTTGTGCCTGGAATTGTGACTAGAATAGCGTCTGTGACTGGAACAGCATCTGGGACTGGAGCTGTGACTGGAACAGCATCTGTGACTGGAGCTGTGACTGGAGCTGTGACAGGAGCGGACTCTGTGACCGGAGCAGTGGCAGGAACAGCGTCTGTGACAAGAAAATTGCATGTGACTGGAACAGCATCTGTTACTGGATCTGTGACTCGAACGGTGTCTGTGACTAGAACAGCGTCTGTGACAGGAGCTGTGTCTGGAACAGTGTCTATGACTGAAGCTGTGACAGGTGCGGCCTCTGATAATGGAGCTATGCCAGGAACGGGATTTGAGACTGGAGCTGTGGCGGGAACAGACTCTAAGACTGGAGCTGTGCCAGGAACTGTGAATTGAACAGCGTCTGTGACTGGAACAGCATCTATGATTGGAACAGCATCTGTGACTGGAGCTGTGACTGGAACAGCATCCATGACTGGTGCTGTGACTGGAACAGCATCTGTGACTGGAGCTGTTACTGGAGCTGAGACAGGAAGAGCATCTGTGACAAAAACACCACCTTTGACTTGAGCTGTGACTGGAGCTGTGACAGGAGCAGACTCTGTGACTGGAGCTGTGACACAAGCGGACTCTGTGACTGGTGCTGTGACTGGAACAGCGTCTGTGACTGGAGCTGTTACTGGAGCTGTGACAGGAAGAGCATCTGTGACTAAAACACCACCTTTGACTTGAGCTGTGACTGGTACATCCTCTGTGACTGGAGCTGTGGCTGCTACATCGTCTGTGACTAGAACAGTCTCTGACTGCAGCTGTGACTAGAACAGCATCTGTGACTAGAACAGTGTCTATGACTGAAGCTGTGACTAGAACAGTGTCCATGACTGGAGCTGTGACAGGAGAGGACTCTGAGAATGAAGCTATGACAGGAACGGGCTCTGAGACTGGAGCTGTGGCAGGAACTGGCTCTAAGACTGGTGCTGTGCCACGGTGCAACTGTGCCACTGTGGAACTGTGACTTGAACAGCGTCTGTGACTGGAGCTGTGACAGGAGCGGACTCTGTGACTGGAGCTGTGGCAGGAACAGCGTCTGTGACTGGAACAGCGTCTAGAACATCGCTTGTGACTGGAAAAGCGTCTGTTACTG
This sequence comes from Notoglanidium macrostoma, assembly GCA_030068235.1. Taxonomy (NCBI): domain Eukaryota; kingdom Metazoa; phylum Chordata; class Actinopteri; order Siluriformes; family Auchenoglanididae; genus Notoglanidium; species Notoglanidium macrostoma. Next base: position 15,967 of record JAQQZR010047585.1, read on the forward strand.
GAGCTGAGACAGGAAGAGCATCAGTGACTAAAACACCACCTTTGACTTGAGCTGTGACTTGTACATCGTCTGTGACTGGAGCTGTGACTGCGTCAAGAAAAGTGTCTGTGACTGAAGCTGTGACTGGAACAGCATCTGTGACTGGAGCTGTGACAGGAGCAGACTCTGTGACTGGAGCTGTGGCAGGAACAGCGTCTGTGACTAGAGCAGCGTCTGTGACTGGAGCTGTGACTAGAACAGTGTCTATGACTGGAGCTGGGACAGGAGCGCACTCTGAGAATGGAGCAATGCCAGGAACCGGCTTTGAGACTGGAGCTGTGGCAGGAACTGGCTCTAAAACTGGAGCTGTGCCAGGAACTGTGACTAGAACAGCGTCTGTGACTGGAGCTGTGACTGTAACAGCATCTGTGACTGAGCTGTGACTGGAACATCATCGAAAATTTATGGGATGGTTTGAAGCAGGCTGTCCATGCTCACAGCCATCAAATTTAACTGAATTGGAGAGATTTTGTATGGAAGAATGGTCTAAAATACCTCCCTCCAGAATCCAGCCACTCATCAAAGGCTATAGGAGGCGTCTAGAGGGTGTTATATTTGCAAAAGGAGGCTCAACTAAGTATTGATGTAATTTCTCTGTTGGGGTTCCCAAATTTATGCACCTGTCCAGTTTTGTTATGATGCATATTTTCTGTTAATCCAATAAACTTAATGTCACTGCTGAAATACTACTGTTTCCATAAGACATGACATATATTAAAAGGAAGTTGCTACTTTGAAAGCTCAGCCAATGATAAACAAAAATCCCCAAAATTAAGAGGGGTTCCCAAACTTTTTCATATGAGTGTATATTTATATACAGTATATTCCAATTTATGTAACTTCTGTATGGGATGTTTTTATGTCTTGCAGGTTCTGCTTCCAGTAGAAAATATTAGAAAATATTATGTTTTTCATAATGTATAGTTTTGACGATGTGCTTGTGAAACTGAAATCATATAGCATACGTGATATGTTGTAGTACAAGATGGAAGTTATAGGTATTAAAAGTAAAGAAAATCACTATTTAATTTTAAAAAGGTTGTTTTTGCGAATGCAGTACAATGGTGCAGTGGATTCAACTGTCGCCTCACTGCATGAAGTTTGTGGGTTTGAATCTTGCAGCTGGCTGGGGAAGATTGCATGTTTTCTCTATGCCCACGTGGGCCTCCTCCAGGTACTCTGGTTTCCTCCCACAGTCCAAAGAATGTTGCTAAAGTTGGATTTACGCATAGGTTCAAACCTGCATGAATCGCATGAATGGCTGTTTGTATCTGTGTATCTCCCTGTCTTTTGCCCAGTGTCATTTGGGATTGGCCCTGTGACCCTGATGGACAATGGATGAATGTTTGTTTACTTCATCTGGTAGTAAGTCATGGGCAGGACCATGTTTCATGCCAGATCACTAAATAAGCTAGCCAACAATTTAACATTACCGCAAACATCTAATATTTAACTCTAATATATTTAATCATGCACAGCAGTAATGGGCTTATCATATTTTCACTTACCTGAGGAGTGCAGCAACCTTAAGTGTGAGGCAGAGTGGAGTGAAAGTGGAAGTCCAAGTAATGTTCGTGAGCATGTTATTGAATTACTGTAGCAATGCACATAACTGCACACCACGCAGATGTAATGCAATGTGGTCACATTCATTCATACCCTCGAATATTACCTTCACGTGATAGGCTGAAGTTGTGGAAGACATCTGATAGGTCACCTGCTCTTTTTATTTTTTTCATGCTGCGGTGTCTAAGTGCCATTATTTGGGCTATGAGCCGTTTTCCGGTATGTTTGACTCAGGGGCCTTGGAAACATCCTGTTCTACTTTATCTTTATGAAATAACATAAGCTGGCCCTAAATAACCTGATATGGACCCGAAATGATCCAACAATTGTGTTTGCAACATCCACCATCTTGAAATGTTCCATCATACAGTGCATCCGGAAAGTATTCGCAGCGCATCACTTTTTCCACATTTTGTTATGTTACAGCCTTATTCCAAAATGAATTAAATCCATTTTTTTCCTCAGAATTCTACATACATACAACACCCCATAATGATAATGTGAAAAAAGTTTACTTGAGGTTTTTGCAAATTTATTAAAAATAAAAAAACTGAGAAAGCGCATGTACATGAGTATTCACAGCCTTTGCTCAATACTTTGTCGATGCACCTTTGGCAGCAATTACAGCTTCAAGTCTTTTTGTATATGATGCTACAAGCTTGGCACACCTATCCTTGGCCAGTTTCACCCATTCCTCTTTGCAGCACCTCTCAAGCTCTATCAGGTTGGATGGGTGCACACCCATTTTAAGATCTATCAAGAGATGTTCAATCGGAATCAAGTCTGGGCTCTGGCTGGGCCACTCAAGGACATTCACAGAGTTGTCCTGAAGCCACTCCTTTGATATCTTGGCT
>JAQQZR010047614.1:0-18422 GCA_030068235.1 Notoglanidium macrostoma
GTGTATTAGGTGTAATTGAACTATACAGTGTGACCCAAATGAGGATGGGATCCCTTTTGAGTCTGGTTCCTCTCAAGATTTCTTCCTTCTGCCATCTCAGGGATTTTTTTCTTGCCGCCATCGCCACAGGCTTGCTCATTAGGGAAATATATAGATAAATGTATAGATTCATACATTTATATTCAGAATTTATATACTTTTGTGAAGCTGCTTTGTGACAATGTCTGTTGTTAAAAGAACTATACAAATAAAATTGAATCGAATTGAATTGAATTCTTCATGAAGAAGAATGGAGGACACCTGAGACCCTGTATCGATTACCAGGGCCTGAACGCCATTACCCAGAAGGATCGTTACCCTCTGCTTTTGATGAATTCAGCCTTTGAGTGCCTGCAGCGGCCCAAAGCTTTTTGAAACTGGACCTGTGCAGTGCCTATAATTTAGTCCACATCAGGGCAGGGGATGAATGGAAGACCTCATTCATCATGCAGACACTGTGAATACCTGGTTATGCCCTTTAACCTGGTGAACACTCCCACGGTCTTCCAATGCTTCATCAATGAGGTGTTCTGCGAGACCCTCTACCATTACGTCTTCATCTAGTTAGATGACATACTGATATTCAGTGCCTCTCTAGATGAACACATGGTCCACGTCCAGTTGTTTCTTCAGCTGCTCTTGCTACATCAACTGTATGTCAAGCTGGAGAAATCACAGTTCCACGTGCCCACAATCTCATTCTTGGGGTTCATGGTGTCCCAAGGGAAATTCAGTATGGATCCAGCAAGGATAAAAGCAGTTGTCGAGTGGCATCACCCTACATCGGTCCACTTGGTGCATCGATTTCTGGGGTTTGCTAATTTCTTCCGGCAGTTCATTAGAAATTTTAGCACCCTAGTCACACCACTCAGCACACTCACCCAAAAATCCCTGAAGGGGTTCTCTTGGACAGCAGAGGCACATAGGGCATTCGATAACATCAGGGAGAGATTAACTACGGCCCGAGTTCTCCATATGCCTGACCCTAAAGCCCAAATTATAGTCAAGGTGGACACCTTGGACATTGGTGTTCTCGCATAGCCTGGCAGCACAGACCGGTTGCTGCACCCTTGTGCCTATTTCTCTCACCAGCTCACCCCTCCAGAGAGAAATTACGATGTTGTGGATAGAGAACTCTTGGCAGTAAGGTTGGCCCTACAGGAATGGAGACACTGGCTCGAGGGGGCTAACCTCCTCGTATGGACAGACCACAAGAACCTGGCATACATCCAGCAGGGCAAGTGCTTGAACCCTTGACAGGCCAGGTGGGCATTGTTCTTCACCCAGTTTGATTTCATTTAATCCTATTGATTGAGCACAAGGAACATGAAGCCAGATGTTCTTTCTAGGCAGTGGGACCTGGACATCTTAGAGCCCATTCCCCAACCAATCTTACCACCTCTGTGTATTGTGGCCCCATTGCAGTGGGGTCTGGAACATTTAATCTGGGATGCCCTCTGGTGGGAACCTGACCTGGGATGGGGCCCTCCATGGATGCTCTATGTTCCTTTTGTGGCTTTTGTCACCACCTGTCAGACCTGAGCTTGGAACAAGGAGCCACACACTCATCCACAAGTCCTTCTTTGGCCTTTCCCTGTTCCTTCACATCCACGGTCGCATGTCTCCATGGACTCTGTGACCAGCCTGTCAGTCTCTCAGGAGAATTAGGTCATCTTGGTGTGTGCTGACTGTTTTCCTAAAGCATGCAAGTTCATGCCATTACCCAAGCTCCCATCTGCTAAGGGGACAGATGAACTCATCTTACAGCACATGGTCCAGGGGCATGGGCTCCCCACAGTTGTGGTGTCTGACAGGGACCCGCAATTTGCCAGCAGATTTTGGAAGGCCTTTTGCCAATTCCTCAGGGCTACCGATAGTCTGTCCTCGGGATTTCTCCCAGAGTCGAACAATCAGACCGAGAGGGTCAATTAAGGTGAAGAGCGTTCGCTCAGGTGTTTGCCCACAGCTAACACCTCATCATGGACACAACACTTTGCATGGGTGGAGTATGCCCATACCACCCTCTGTCACTCTGCTCTAGGAATGTCCCCTTTTGAGTGTCATTTTGGGTACCCTCCGCCTATGTTTGTGGAAAAGGAGCAGGTTGGGGTCCTGGTGGCAGAGCAACTGGTGTGCCGATGTTGGTGGACCTGGCAGAGGGCCAGATTTTTTGCTGTGGGCCATGCAATGGGCTGCCCGATCAGCCACATCATCAATTCCTGGACTTCCCCCGGTCCTGGAAGATTAACTCCAATTTTAATGTGTCATGTTTGAAGCCTGTGCTCTGCAGTCCTCTGCCACCCCCACATATCATTGATGGGTCACTGGCCTTTACAATTCAAAGCATTCTGGACTTACCCAGTATCTGGTGGATTGGGAGGGGTATGGGCCAGAGGATTGCTCTGTGGTCCCAACCCAGGACATCCTGCACCTGGGGTTAATCAGGCAATTCCGCAATGAACAAAGTCTGGCCCTGGGAACGTCAGGAGCCATTCCTAGAAGGTGGGTCCTGTAACCTCGCGAGCCACTATGGCATCGCTAGTCACCTCTCAGGCAGAGCCGCAGCCAACCCAGGATCCTAATATGGACTCAGTTGCTAGGCGTTGATCACATGGCTTCAAACATGCCGCAGCTGTGAGCCATGCATAAAAGACCCGAGGCAACAACTTGGTGCATGGACATTACAGGGTTCCCCACTATGCTGCTGGAGATTTGGCTTATAGAAAAGAAAAGAAAAGAAAAGAAAAGAAAAGAAATGGTAAAAAGAGAAACTATTGTGGTTAAAAGAAGAGCAAAGAGAGGAGAAAATATTTTGGTTTAAGATAAAAGGAGAATGGAGAATATTTCGGTTTAAAAGAAAAGAAATATTGTGATTTGAAAGAAAGGAATTATTGTCATTTAAAGGTATTTAAAGAGTACAAGAGCCCTTCCTTTATGCTATGGAAAGCTTTATTGTCACAATCACTGCCAGTCATAACACAGAAATGATAGCTCAGCTGGTTAATGTTGGAGCTTCTACAGCCAGAGATTGCTGGTTCCTCACCTCATGTGTTCATGCATTTCGGTTCCGTTTATATCAGGCTGTTTTTGGCCAACTGGTTAGGATTCCCACCACATAAAACCTCAGGGATCCACCCCCATAACACAATGAAGACAAAAACCGTAATAAAGTCAAATATAGCAATTACTATCACCCATGGTGTGCACTCTGTATGACGGTGCAAATTTAACAATTTTATTTTATTTTATTTTATATAATTAAATTAACTTTAATTTAACCTAAGGTCTTTGTTACGAGTAATACTTGGCAAGGACATTAGCAAAGGGGAAAGCACTACTAGTTTTAAAGAAAAACACTTTAGTAGTATGGAACAAAAATATCTTTAGCAGTCACTTTTGGGACAATTCACTGTGTGTAGGCACCTTGAAGCTATTCACTGGATGAAATTAGAAATGATAACTGTAATGAAATAACAAGCATTTTTAATTATAAAATGCATTGGAATTCTAAACTGTAGCAAAATTTAAGCTGTCCACATATACAATATACCCTGTAGATACAAAATCCAAATGAATGAATAAAAAACACAACAAAGATTTTACTTAACCCAAAATACTTCATATCACCTATATTATTCTATATTCTATATTATTATATGTTCATATTTATTTACAATGTATCTAATTTCTTTGTTTAAAATTCTTTGTTGACTGTAGCCAATTTATTGTTTTGTACATTTTATCAGCCAACCCTGCAAGCCTAGACTACCAAAGGAACAGGCTACTGAAAAGAAAAGGTGAATTGTCCATGTTTTTATGTTAATTATGTACTACACTATAAATGGAATTGGTCAAAGATCTTATTAGAAGTAAATGTATTTTGAAGACATTCTGTCAAACTTTGGAGTTGTTTTCTTTTTTTTAACTATTATTTGTTGTATTTGAATACACAAAGTTATTGAGGACTTATTAGAATGCTATGACCACAGCTTTTCCCTGTACGCAATATCTCTCTGTCTCTTCACAAACAACCTTGGACATGACACAGTGATGAATATTTTGACAGTATATACAATTTTCAATTTTCTTCCATACAAACAAACTCAACCTTCAGCTTTCACAACAGATGTGCTGGCCAGCAGTAAATATCTCAGGAAGGCACAAATACAGGATAAAAAGGGCATATGTGTGTGCTGTGTGATAAAGTGAAATGAATAAGTATTCAATGGAATACATTTTTTTCTGTTGTCTGAGGAATCCTACAGTGCAAATCCAGAAAAATGACAGCCATTACACTAGTCTGCATGAGTGACATTCTTAAGGTCAAATTAGGTTAAAATACCATCAGCAGCCTTCAGTTTTAGTGCAAACTACTGGATTATTTAGTTAGTCAAACCTAAGAGAGCCCTACTGAAGTATTTATGACTCCAGTGATGAATTTCAAATTAGGTATTATGTCTGAGGATACCAAATGTATTGTATGTGACATTATTTTAAAAGATGTGCAAATTAACTGATTCATAGAGGGTACTGCTCCTCATGATAACACATCTGTAGTTTTCAAAAAACACATTAAAATAATGTGATCCATCTGTTTTTGAATATGAATGAATGGAAATAAAGAAACAAAAGAATGACAAAGAATCATAGTGTCTGCTTAGGTGAGGTGTACAAAACAGATTTTTTTTAATGAATAATGACATATATAGTCTAGGCAGGAATATATAGTCTAGGCATAGAAACAGCTTGATACTGGAGAGCAATAATTATTCTTTTGTAATTATTAATATTATAAATGTATGCAGTATGCTTCATTAGTATTTTTACTAATTCACAGTATGGTATGGGTTTCTACATACATTTTTTTAATTATCAGTGAAAAAAATGTATGACATTATGGGAATAGGCACCTAGTGTGGAGAGAAGTGATGTATGGGACCTGCTAGCCCCTGAAAACACTAAAGGCTTTAAGGGAATCAAAATGTGAGAGCGGTATGGATGAATCTGAACACTCTGACATAAACAGCTTGAGTGCAACTAAGTGCCTTAGTTGGGACTCAAACCCGAGGAGCCTGGGAACTTCATCTTGTTGAATTGTCTGGAACATGGGAACTGGAGAGTATAAAGATCAACACACACAAAAAAAAATACAGTAAGGTGGGAAACAAGAACCCAAAATGGCCTTCTGCTTGGCCAAACTGTACAGGACAAACAACATGGAAGTGACTTGCTCTTAACATAAACAGCTCATATTCCCTGCTTAAAATAAGGTTTAGTCCTTCTCTCCTTTTTCCCCTACAAGCTCTTTCATTCTCTGAAGGTGTCTCTTTAACTCAGTATGTTACTTTCCTCCAAAATAATTTTTCCTCAATGTTTCTTTCCTACAATAAACCTTTCCCTCATTATATTTCTTTTCCTTAATATATTTTCCCTCAATAAATATTTATCTGAACAAATCATTTTCAATCAATAATTCTATTTTATGCAACATCAGAGTAGCATGTTGCTGTTTTGTTACTGGCACAGACTTTATGTCCACACAAAGAGTGAGGCATTCAGGAGGTTTAAAAAGGCCAGGCATGGCCAGGAACAAAGTGATTTGGCTGATTATGCATGCAGGGCCGTTACGTAGCAACCGATGCCATGCCTGCTTCAAAAGCTTGTGTGGGTGGCCACAACTTTGCCTGAGAGGAGGCCTGTTGCATTACATATGATTCATGTTTCTAAAGTAGACAATTAAATATATGAGCTTTGCTTTGGGGGTATAATGTTATAGAACATACAATGCAGCTTATTGAGCTCTTGATGCTTTTACACATTAAAATGCTGTATGGTTACTCACAAATTTATCTGGAAAGGGAGGGCATGTTTCAAGATCATGAAAGCATCAAATAGACAAGCCACATGACATCTTTGTCACTTCAACTCAGTTTTATGTTCCACTGTCCACAGAAGCCCCCATTGACCTTATCCAAGCCCTGGATCTAGACAGTCATGTCCTCTGGCTCATAGCTGATGTTGGCCTGGCTATGTGGTCATTTTCATTGTGTAATTTAAAGTTCATTGTCTATTGGAAGGATACATGATGGAAAAAGTAGACCCAACAATCAATAACATTGTTTTGATTATAATAATAAGATGAAAAATCGACTTAATGTACTAATTCTAGCCATACAGTTAAACAACTATGCTAACATTACAGAAGGCATGTATAGAACCCTTATAGTTGCATGCTGATCATGTCTCTTTGGTTAGTCCTGATCCAATTACATGACTTCAGTGTAGTCAGCAATTGCATCAGTGGAGGACAGCAGAGATCACGCTGAACATCTAGCTGTAGTATCACATATGCTTCTCTAGGGATTGTGGAGGAAGGCTTATGAGTCTTTGTGGAACGTTTTCAGTGGGAATCATACCAAAGTTCCAAGCATAGTCTCAGTTGAGTCAGCTTCTCCAGGCACTGTAAAAAAGGTCTTTGCAATTTACTGTGCACAATTGCTATCTTTACTTAAGGCAGGGGTGTCCAATCTTATCCACAAAGGGCCAGTGTGGGTGGAGGTTTTCATTCCAATCAAACAGGAGCCACACCTGATTCCACCATCAGTTGAGCTTGGCTTTTAATAGACTCAAGTGTGGCTTCTGCTTGGTTGGAATGACAACCTGCACCCACAACAGCCCTTTCTGGATAAGACTGAACATCTCTGACTTAAGATCTGACGTTCCCCTGAAACTGTGAAGATTTGGCTGAGATTGAGGTGGGATCAGTCAGAATTAAGTGTCAAAAACACAAAACTGAAGTTGATGTTCAGAGATCCAGGTGGATATTTCTGTGTTTCTAGACTTCATACTAAGGTGTAATGAGCTAGGTCAGGGTTCCTGCCTTTCCTCATTTACTGGTGCTGATTGGTTGTTGTTCAAAGAGAAGTCCTGGGGTGGAATTCCAATTTACACAGCATCAAAGTCTACACTATGGTCCCAAATTTTTGCATATTCGTAAAATGCATGTTCAGATCATGAATCTGTAGTGTAGTGACATTCACAGAACTTATTTTAAAATTCCAACCATAATATTACAATGACTCCAAAGGTTACCTAGTTGTTCAGTTTCCTGTGTGTTTGAGAACAGTGGGATTGCACATTGATGGAGCATGCAATTATCACACAAACAACATAATATATGAAAAGCAGGTTATGAATGCCCTGAGTAGTTATGTGCTTCAAAGATGTCTTGGGTGTGTTGTGGCCATCCTGACAGTTGGTCTTGCAAATAATCACATGTAGGCTTCGAAGGCAATTTTTGGCTATTCCAGACAGACAGAAAGTGGAGTTTATGTAAAAAAAAAAGAAAGTTCAAAGTTCAAAAAAGAACTGTCCATCTTAACATTTCTTGATATGGTTTATGTGTTATATAGAAAATATCATAGGTGTTATGTCACTGGCAAAGTCCCTACAAAACTCATTTACGGAGTCCCAAAACAGGCCAAACAATTCATAGGTATGAAGCTAGATTCATATATGGCAGTTGTTACTGCATTCAGCAATCAAATACCTTTGGGATGAATTGTAATACTCACTGCACACCAGACCTGCACACTTGACATCACTGCCTGACCTCATTATGTCTTCCCAGAATAGTGGAGGCTATTATATTATAACATTATTATAACAGTAAAGGGGAGACTACATTTAGAATGGGAGCTCTGAAACATTGTCACATGGTAGTATGCTTGGACAATCATTAAGATCAGACAGCTTTCTTCATGCAGAAAAGGGGCATCTGCACCCAGAAGTATTGTCCCAGATCTTGGCCAAGTTTGTCAAGATACTACTTGCTTGGTGAACTTCATTGATGCCAATTGCTTGGTGAATTTCATTGATGCCAAGTTAACTCATTGCCAATTGTGGTTCTAGCTATTCAAGATAGTCCATGAGGAATGGATACACAGGCCCCACTAGTCTGCTGCATATTTGTCTGACTCAACTTCTGGTGCTTACATTTGCATACATTTCAAGTCACAGAGTCTTACCTGTGGCTTCAAGTATTGTGGCTCTGTCAGATTTCAGCCTCAGTGTATGTGCTATCCCACATGGCCAGAAAGATTTTACATCCTAGTCATGTCACCTCATTGAAATGGTGTGCACCTCAATGGTTAAATGCTGTGTACTGCCTCATTCCCAAAACTATTTCTTCAGCGACTGCTCAATAGTGACTAGTCTATCAACTACTCTAAGGGAGGGTATCATGGACATTGCAGCACATTACAGCATCATGGATGGCATCTTTCTGGGGACATATAAACTTATTATGACCTTTCTGAAAGACGCAAGGCACCTACATCTACCAGTAGTCCCTGAGCCTATGCAAGATACAGAATTGCATAGGCTCTATGATAGGCTCTATGCAAGAGTGAGACAGATGCAATCTTTGGTGATAAGCTCTCAATGTGACTTTGGAGTGATCTTTTGATTAATGCCAGGGTTTCTACCCAAGTTCATATTACCCAATTTAGTAAACCAATTTATAGATCTTACAGCCATCCATGAAGGCAAACTGCAGTGCAGGATCTGTGGAATCACCTAGTGTGATTGGTAGCACTACCCAAAGATCTGATCTTTTGCCAAAATCTAATCTATTACACCTAGAAAATTTCTTGCTGATGCATAGGGTACTGAGAAATAAATTAATTCTTTCTTATCTAATCCTGATTTGAAAAAGAGTTTAATGCTCCTGTGACTCAGAAGGATATATGGAGATATATCTAAACAGTCAAGTGTTAAGAGACAATAGTGAATTTATTTAAAATCACTGAGGACAGGGCGAAAGAGCTTGGGAAATCAGTGGGTGTCTGAGGCAAGAATCGAACCCAGGTCACTGTAACCCTTCTCCAACGGGGAATCGAGTCAGAGTAGGAACTCAACGGGGAACTCAGCTTGGAGAAAGAGTGCGAGGGAAGTAACAATCAGGCAGGTGGGAAGGAAAAAGAGTCAGGGTGATTATGGTGAGTGGAGCTACTGGAGGTAGAGGGAAGAGACAAAAAAAAAATTTGTGACAGCTTTATACTTAGCAACACAGAGCAAGAAAAAAAATTCTAAATGAGTGAGATGGAATGGAAAAGCATTTACAACATACTAAATTCTAGCAAACAGAACAACTTATGCATGGAAAACAACCTTAAAACATTCATATTGATAACTGAAATGAAGCAAAGGTGTATAATATTGGATATTTTAAAAGAAATGTCATAAATGTATGACTGTTAATCTAAAGGAACAGTCTAATGCAAGAGAAAAGGGCAGAACACCACTACAGTAAACAAAAAAGCTTCTGTACGTAATAAATGAGTGGGTGCAAATTGGAGACTTCTGAATCGACCTTTTATCAATTTCTACTTGTCCAAAAGCTATAAAAAGTGTCAGGTAACAGGAATCTTTTCTGACAATATAGTCTTTAGGTGTGGTAGAACAGAAATGGACCCAGAAAGCACATATTGCTTTGTGAAATACAGTTTTCATCTTCAGACTGTACTCACATCTTGTTATATTCTGCAATTCTCTATTTTCAACTCACTGAGAAGTGCAGTACAGTCTGAAGACGTTCTTCATTTCACAAACCAATATCTTTCTATCAAACACTAAACGCAGAGAGATTAATACAGAACAATTGGCTTTGCTAGCATTTGGTTCTTGTCATTCTATCCCCAAGATTAATCCACTCATTTTCAACCCCAAAACATCTTTTCACATTCTGCAATAATTCAGTTTAAGCAAGCCACAAGTCTCAGCCTGAGCGTTGAACAAATTTGTTTTATTAAAGCGGGTAGTAAAGAGGCCTGTAAAGATTATTTAATTCAACTCTAATCATATAAAATGAGAATAAATGGCAGACTACTAAGTCTTAGTTAAACAACTAGATACTGTGCTCATTAAGCATTATTTAAAAATTACTTCTAACACTAAACCAAAGTAAAAGGATAAATAAAAATCACATAATGTGTGCATGCATTTGTGTGTGTGTGTGGGGGGGTGTATTTCTGCTTCATGCCCAGTGTACCTTCAAAAGGCTCTAGATTTACGATGGCCCTGACTAGAATAAAGTGGTTACTGTGAATAAATTAATAACAATAATAATAATAATAATAATAATAATAATAATAATTATTATTATTATTATTATTATTATTATTAGATAATAATTTTTCTGATCTATTCCAGGTGTGTCTTGTTCCAGTAGCCCACTATTCATCAGTATGTCCTGGTTCTTGAACAACTGATGCCTTGCTAACCTTGTTAACCCGGGTGACGTCCAAGCCAGTATGGCTTTCTGTTTATGTCTCTCGCTCATGTTCTGAGGTAGGCTTGTGCCAGCCTTAGGGGTCTAAGCCTAAGCCATAACATTTATCTCGCAAAAATACATCTCCAAGAATCTTGCGTCAGTTCTGTTACCATATGGTGGAATTATCTCCCACAACTACGTAAGCTACAGGAAATGATGTGACTTTCTCTTATACTGTAGTTAAGATCTTAAGCACATGGAGGTACTTATGCTCTTCTCTATGAAATTATTTTAATTTAAAAATACTTGGACTAAGAGTATTTTTAAGTCTCAAATTGTTACCACAAAATCATAAGGAAAGCACCATTGATTATTGATCAAAGAGATGTTTATAAAAAAGTCTTTTAACCATGATTTGATTAGTGGCATGTGCCGGTAGCATTTATGCTAACAAGTGGAGTTTTTGTCTTAAAAGTTTAAAATTTATGTGTTTATGTGTGTGTATACATATTAATAATGAGCAAAATATGTGAGTATATGGAAGCAGTAGCCTCAAAAGAATCATGAGAAAAGTCAGAATTCCTGCTCTGTATTACTTTTTTATAAGGCTTTTTCATAAAAATCATGTCCCCTAACTTTACTGCATATATATATATTTCTGAAATTTTATATAACATTAAAACCACTGACCAGTGAAGTGAATAATACTGGTTATTTTGCTATGATGGCTTCTGTCAAGGGATGAAATATATTAGGCAGCAAGTAAACAGTCAGTTCTCAAAGTTGTTGTGTTGGAAGCAGGAAATAAATGGCAAGCGTAAGTATCTGAGCAGTTTTCACAAGGGGCAAATTGTGATTCTAAAGGACTAGATCAGAGCATCTCCAAAACAGCAGGTCTTGTGGAGTGTTCCTGGTATGCAGTGGTTAGTACCTACTATGGCATTTCTGGCTATGCATCTCAGCCATTTATGAAATGCAAGCGCTCCTCCCTGTTGGGAATCCCCGGGGATGATGTAGGCTGGGAATACCGACATTCCTGAAGAGACATCACAGCAGCAGAGGCAGAGCTGCCAAACCCAGCACAACTGGAGAGAGATGATTATTCTCTCTCCAGTTAGCAGTGGTGGGCTATAAAAAGGAAGTGGCAGCACATGAGGGTAGGTGAAGCTACTCGAAACTTAAATGTTTGTGTTTGTTTCGTCTCTCATCTGTGTGCAAATTCCCCGTAGTGCGAAAATGGACTCCGAGGCCAGCGAGCCCAAGGACACAGCTGCTTCCCCATGTGACTGTAACCGGTCTCCTGTCAGACTCTATATGCCACTGTGCTGCACCACTAGCACATCGGACGGTTATCACCTTCTTGCGCTGCGTTGTGTCTATCCCCAGCGTGCAGCCCGCGAACTCAAGAAAACAAAGGATATACACATTTGATAAGAAAACACATATAAACACAATAACATATATTTAAAAGGGGGCACCATACTTGTGTACAACAGATGAGTGCATACAAAACAAAATGACTGTCTCTCTCTTTCTAACGACTGCTCGCTACAGGAACAAGAGAGAGAAGAGCTGCATTCACACACATACAAACTTGTAATAAACCACTCATCTTTTTAAGTACAACCCTCACCCAACCTCCTAAATTAAATACCTACAAATACATATATAAATATTCTGTAACATAGGTAACAAACATTACACTCTAACAGAGTTAAATTAATTAAAATAAAAGAGAGCGCAACATGCGCCTACCTATCCCTACATTAATTTCAAAATAAAAGTTATAACAGAGGAAATACAAATAGTTAAAATAACCAAAATAAAATGCAACCAAAAAAAGGGAGAGAAGTATATTTTATGTGAAATCTTAAGACCTATAAAGACTCTATTTTTCATCTGTTACATTCACCTCTCTCGAAATTTCACTAAAATACTTCGAACTGGTTGACATATCCTTATACTAACACAGGGTCATCAAGAATCTAATCCTCAGTTTCTTTTAGCAAAGAAGCTACTTGAATAACAGGTTAAGAATAATTCAAAGTTGATCAGGCTCTGAACATTCTTAGAACATTATGGTGCCTTGTACACCATAAAATACCCCTACTTATATTAGACTCAACCTCAATCAACACTACAAAATTAAGTGATTCTTACAAAACTCAAGAGAATTATACCGCAAAAGAAATATCTACTCCATAATCTTAGTGAAAAAACTCCTTGAAACCTTAATAACAGAACTTTGAAACTCTAAAGGTTTCTGTGACATGGACTCTATCAGACGACTGACTTTCTTCACTACTCTACCCATACGAGTCACTACACCCGGCACATCTGTTTGAGTTTGTGGCTGGGAACTAGGGATTACCAGCGGATCAATACACCGAACTGTGTCTGGGCCTTTTGAGCTTGAATCTTGAGCAAAGTTAATCTCCCCTAGACTGTGTGTGAAAGACCCCTCTCGATCATCTACTTTTAGCTGAATCCTGTCCACCATCAAATCGGACATTTCTACTCCCCCTGCTGGTGACTGGCCTCCCGCAATCTCAGAATCACACTTCGCCCCTGCATTTGTCCACTCTGCAGAATCTTCTATTTCAGAAGTACTCAACATGTCAGAGTCCCTCAGCTCATCTTGCAGGCTTATTTCATGGTCTTGCTCGCTCACTTGTTCACTCGAGGGTTGTATTGGCAGAAAACTAGTATCCAGCATAAGGTTACAATGCACAACCTTTCGGTTTCCATCTCCATCAATCAGCTCATACACATGAGTCTGTGGATTCAAGTTTCTGATGGTATATACAGTAGGATCCCACTTGTCAGCCAATTTACTTTTGCCCCTCTCACCCTTATTAACAATGAGCATGCTGTCACCCACATTCAAACAAATACCTTTGACATGCTTGTTGTAATTCTGAGCCTGCTTGTCTTGTTCTTTTTTGGCGTGTTTCTGTGCAATGTTTGCCGCCTCATGGAGATGGGAAATCAGTGTCTTTGCATAGCTGTGATAATCCACTACAATTGGGTCATATAACACCTGCTGGAACATTACATCAAAAGGAAGCCTGGGGACACGACCAAACATTAGATGGAACGGGGCGTAACCCATCATTTTATGAGCAGTGGCATTATATGCAAATGTCAAGGACTGAATCTGCTCTGGCCACTTATGCTTCTCTTGCAGTGGGAGGATACTACCCAGGGTTCTGTTAAATCTTTCAGTTCCCCCATTACCCATAGGGTGATATGCCGTAGTGTGCGACTTGGATACACCAGCTAATTTTAAGATTTCTGCTAAAAGTGCACTTTCAAAATTAGCCCCTTGGTCACCACTCTGGCTTCTGGGGGCAACATATCATAGGGTTGAGTGACCAGTCTATGACTAATAATCTTTGCAAATGGGTCTCGGCTTAATGCGTCAACAATTACATTCTTGCTACCGGGTATATGCTTAATATCGAAAGTATACAGTGCCAGTAACGATACATATCTCTGTTCACAAGCATCAAGCTTAGGCTTCGTCATTATATACGTGAGTGGGTTGTTGTCTGTCCACACAGTGAATGGATGGCCCTTTAACCAGTGAAAGAATTTCTCACACACATTCCACTTAAGTGTCAGAAACTCTAGCCTATGGGCTGGATATCGTTTCTGGGATTTACTTAAAGACTTGCTTGCAAAAGCAATAGGGCGAGCTTTCTTCTCCCCAATAGGAACTTGGAACAAAACATAGAGTCCATCCAGAGAGGCATCAACCGACAAGATGAAGGGCTGCGAGAAATCGGGATGTACAAGGATGACACAATTCAAAAGACCCTCCTTTAAACTCATAAATGCTACATCACAGTCTGCTGTCCAATCAGCAGGCACCAGCTTTCGATAGCATCCAGCTTTCACGTCTTCCTTAACTCTCCCCCTCCTCTTCTGTCCAGCTGTAAGGGCAAATAGGGGCTTTGCTTTGGCAGAGCAATCAGGTATGAAATGCTGGTAATAGAAGTCCATACCTAGGAATGCCTTAATCTTTCTCACCAAGGGGGTACAGCCATCATCCTCCATTACGTCTGCCTTTGTCATTTTTCCAATCACTGTTGTTTTTGCATAGTCCACTGAAACACCATTACTTCCTATAATGTGACCAAGGAACTTTACAGAAGCCCTCATCAGGTGGCATTTCTTTGGGCTTAACTTAAGGTTGTGGAGCCACAGCCGACTGAATACGACTTCCAGCCTTTTCAATTCTTCCTCCTCATTTGGCGCAAACACAATCAGGTCATCCAGATAGCATAACAAACTACTGAAGTTTAGCTCACCAAAAATACTCAGCATCATCCGCATAAATTACGCAGGGCTGTTGCATAACCCCTGGGGCATTCGATTGTACTCATGAAGACCCACGGGAGTGGTAAATGCTACCATTTACCACTAAATGTGTACTTTTTATCTTCTTCAGCCATAGGGATGTTATAGAAACCAGATGTCAGGTCCATGGTGCCGAAGAAAGCATTTCCCCCTAACGCTGCCATGCAATTCGCCTGATGCGGCAATGGGTGTGCATCTATGAACATTCTTGCATTAAGCCAACTGAAATCTGTGCAGATTCTCAAACTGATATCCTTCTTCCACACTAAAACTAACAGTGTAGCATACTCACTCACAGATTTGCAAATTATGCCCTGCTCTTACATTTCTGAGAGCACTTGCTAAGTTTTTGATAATGAGCTTGGGGCACGCGACGATAAGGCAATCGGAATTGCCGCTCATCAGCAAGTCTTATACGGTGTATAAAGCCTCTGGCCTCTCCACAATCTAGTGCATGCTTGGAAAACAAATCTTTATAGTTTTCAAGGAGCTGAAACAACCTTTCTTTGACTGTGAGACCGATACTGCAAGGGTCAAGATCAAGGTCACCGAGACCAACGTCCTGTAGCCGCTGAGTGAAATCTAGAGAGCCGACTGGTAGCTGTTATTTTCTAAGAGAAACTATTTCGGCATGGTTCACCCCTTGGAACAGCTCAAAATTCTCAACAGCAAGGCAGGGAAATATGTCTGCCAGCTTACAGTTTCTCCTAATGGTTACAGGCTTGTCTGAGAAGTTTGTCAACTTCATGGAAACCCAACCATCACCCCACAGTGGGGTTACAATACGGCCAACACCAATGTTGTGTGGCATGGCTTTAGAAGAAGTGGGTTTGACTAGAACTGTGCTTCCCAGTGACATAGGCACTTTACATGGCAGTTTCCCCCAAACTAAGTGTGCTTGACTCGCTAATAAGGTGACAGAATGCTGCAGTATGACTGTTCCTACTTTATCTGGCAAATCATCACCCCTCCATCTACAAGTGTTTGCCATGAGATCCATGAAGCGACCACATTCTGTAGGTGACTGTGATCCGCCACATGCAAGAAGCCTCCAGTAATCATCACTGAGTTTCATTCGGTGCATGAGATATTTGATAACGTTCATGCCAAGGATTAACTCATCCTTCTGCCCAGGTACCACAAGAACCGGCACAATGCAGCTCTCCCCATATACTTTCAGTTCAGCCTATACACACACTTGGGTTTAGTGAGCTTTCCCCCACATCCAAATAAAATTATGTCCTCAGATAGTGATTTGGGCTCAGACAGCACACCTTGGCTTAACATTTCCAATTCCACCTCTTCGTTAAATGTACAATCCATAGATCCTGAATCCAACATTCCCTTCAGCTGGAATTTGTTATTTACATATACTGGCGCATAAAACAAATAATCGAATGACTCAATTCTCTAGTCTAGTTTAAAGGGCGTGGCTCCAGAGGATGTGTTGTCTATTTTTGGATGGCTAGACCACTTGTGCAATTGGCTTTAATATGCCCTGGGCGGAAACACATCAGACACAGACGCTGTCGTCGGCAGTGGGTAAGAGTAAAGTGCTCACTAGATCTTGCATTGTCGCACATATAACTGATCTGGCAGGGTTGGTTTCACTGTCATCTGATTATTTTGACTAAGTGCACCATCAAGTAGGTTAATCAAAGTTCTCAAGCAGTTATCATCAACTGGGGAAGTGTTTGTTGTAACCACTTCAGATGCTGCTGGGGGGGTTTGAATGCAGGGCTTAGATACATCATTTGCCTCAGGGATCTGAACACGAACAGTGACGTGTCTCGCCGGACAGGGGTACTTTGTGCTGATTGATGCATGTTCTTTCATCTCAAATTGATAGTGATTAAGGTGCTCCTGTATCTCACTTGCTGTCCACTTATCAGGTGATTTAAACTTAAAAACAGCAGAAAGAGCTGCATTGGGGCAGTACTTTACGAACGTCATCACCACTTCTTGACAGGGCTCTTCAATCTGCTTACTCAATCTCCTCAAACTCTCCTGAGCTATGTCAACAGCTTTATTTAACCTGACCCAATAATCTATGGGGTTTTCAATGGCATTTGAAACTATAAAGACTCTTTTTTCATCTGTTACATGACCGCTGTCTTCCACTCGTAGAGCCTAATTGACATGAGATGAGTTCACCTGCAGTAAGCACGGAGCATGGACTACATGCTTCACTGGAGCTAAACCCCAACGAACATTGGTATCTTTTTCCCCGCACCATTTTTTTGAGAAATTAAGCACAGACTCAAGTATACCTTAATTTCCTGTCTGTGGCATGGTTTCTAGTCTGAAATCAGAATGGTCACTCGCTACACTACCAACAGTGATCCAAGGAAGGAGAACTGGTAAACCAGTGACAGGGCCATGGACACCCAAATCTCACTGATGCATGTGGGAAGCTAAGGCTGGCCCATCTGTTCTGATCCCACAGAAGAACGACTTGACAAAGTGACAAATTGTTGAAAAAGTTAGTGCTAACTATGATAGAAAGGTGTCAGAACACATAATGCATTGCAGCTTGCTGTGTATGGGGCTGTGTAGCTGTAGACTGGTCAAAGTGCCCATGCTGAATCCTGTAAAACACCAAAAGTGACTACAACTGGCACGAGTATCAAAACAAGATATGGAGCATGGAAGAAGGTGGCCTGGTCTGATGAATCACATTTTGTGTGTCACTTACCTGGGAAGGAGATGGCACCAGGATGCACTATGGGAAGAAGGCGAACCGGCGGAGGCAGTGTGATTCTCTGGGTAATATTCTGCTGTGAAATCTTGTGTCCTGGCATTCATGTGGATGTTAATTTGACATGTACCACCTACTTAAACATTGTTACAGGCCAAGTACTCCCCTTTGTGGCAAATGTATTCCCTAATGCAGGGCTGTAGACAAAATTTTTCCACTTGTGGCACTTCTGCTTATTACTGAAATTCATATGAGCACCAACACAAATTTTAGGCACACATACAGTACACATACAGCATATACAAGGCTAACAAGGAACTGATAAGCTTAATCAAGAAATCAGTGCATCATTCCCTTCAGTACCATGAGTATCTCCCAGCCCTGCCACTCCCACACCCCTGGGAGAGGAACCCATGCAAATGCTACAGATGTAACATAACCATCTCTTCTCATGCACTTTTAGACCTTGGCCATGAGTGGCTATGGCAAAACAATCCCCAAACTGATCCACTGGAAGGGTGGTCAGCTGCAGTTCATCCTGCCATTCCTTGTGCCTGCAATTAGCCATTCCTCCAGTGAAGGTCACTGCACCCTCATCTATTCCTTGCCTCCTGACTTGTCCACTGTTTGCACAGAATATCAAGTCAAGTGGCTTTTATTGTCATTTCAACCATATACATGTGGTACAGTGTATAGTGAAACAAGACATTTCTCCAGGACCAAGGTGCTACATATAAGACAACACAGAAGTACAAAAGGTTCATGTGTGCAACAGAAGACAACATAAAGTGCATGTGTGCAAACATGGCAAAAAACAACAAAGTGCAAAGTGTGCAAATGTGCAAACACTGCAAACAGTGCAGACATAACAAGACAATACATAAACAAGACAGAGCAGTGCTAATCCAAATGTGATGTGCAAAATGGTAGTCTGGAGTCTGATGGCTTGGGGGAATAAGCTATTACAGAGTCCGGTAGTGAGGGCCCGAATGCTTCGATACCTCTTGCCAGATGGCAGGAGGGTGAAGAGTGTGTGTGAGGGGTGTGTGG
>JAQQZR010047746.1:0-18406 GCA_030068235.1 Notoglanidium macrostoma
CTAGCATCACAGAAATGTGCATCCTGTGTACAGTTTGCAAAATTCTGCAGTGGAAATCAATAAACAGAGAAGCAGTTAAATCTCTTTCAATCCCTTGATGGATGAAATAACTTCCTTTTATAGGCTATGCCTCAATGTAGAAAATTTTTAATTTATTAATTAAGCATCCATTGTCTAATGTCCTTTACACATTCCTCAATTTTATTAAGCTTGTGTCTCTTATCTGGCTTTGCTGAAAGATACAATTGTTCAAGTTAAATGCACTGATGGAACAGATGGACGCAGAATGGTTTCAGTATTTTGATTGGTTTCAGGGGCTGGATACATACGAGAGTGCATCAGCTTTTTATGTTCTTTGATCCTGGGCGATAGTACAGCACAAAATTTAAATGAGTGAAGAAAAGTGCCCATCGGGTCTGGCGAGGGTTAAGTCTTTTTCAGTTTTTAGGTATTCTAGGTTCAACCTGCTGCTTTCTCTGAAGTATTGGGACAGGATGGCACCTATTCCTGTCTCTGATACATCTACTTCCACTGTAAAAGGTTTTTCTGGATCTGGGTGCTTTAATATGGGGGCTGTGGTAAAGGCTGTTTTTAAATCATTAAATGCATTTTTGCAGGTGATCTCCAATCCAATTTGTGAGCCCCTTTCTTTAACAAGGTGGTTAATGGTGTGGCGATGGTGCTGAAGTCTCTAATGAAGCATTGATAGAAATGGGCAAACCCCAGAAATTGTTGTAATTCTTTGACTGTGTGGGGAATGGGCCATTCTTTGACTGTTTTTACCGTTGGGTCATCCATGATAATACTTTCTTTACTAATGCTCTGACTTATAAGTTGTGTTCTATAAGCTTGGCCAGAACTCTGTGGACATGTGGTACATGGCTCTCTCATGAGGGGGAGTAGATTAATATGTTGTCTATGTAGGCTATAACAAATTTCCCCAGAAAATCTCTTAATATGTCATTTATGAAACACTGAAAAACTGAAGTAGCGCAAGATAGACCTTATGGCATGACCCAGTACAGCTGGTGTCCAGAGGTGTTGCTGAAGGCAGTTTTCTATTCATCCCCCTTCCGGATGCATATCAGGTTATAAGCACTCTGTAAACCATCAAGTAAAGATGCAGGCATTGTGTAGTTGTTCCAAGGCTGCAGGGACTAGAGGCAGAGGATACGGGTATTTCACAGAAACCTGGTTCAGTCCATGATAATCCATGCATGGGCACAGCCCACCCCCCTTTTTTCTTGACAAAGATGTACCCCACCGATGCTGTGGATGTTGATGGTATAATGTAACCTTGCTGCAGTGCCTTCTGAACATATTCCTGGGACAGTGAATATATATAGCAATGTGGTGGGACTGTGCTGGGAAGTAGGTTGATAGCACAATCATAGGGCTGGTATGGAGGAAGACCACTTGCTTTGGATTTACTGAAAATATCCTTGAAGTCCTGATATTCCTCCAGGATGTCAAATGAAGTGTTGTTTCCTGGGCTTTCTATAGAAGTATATGCAACTTGACTCTGGAGAGATTGCAGATAGTGTTCATGACAATGTTGAGACCATTTGGTGATCTCTCGCTGTGTCCAGGAGATTTGAGGGTTGTGAGTGTGCAACTTGGGAATTCCCAGGATGATCGGGTTATTAGGTGAGTCGGTGACCATGAGGGAGATGGTTTCTTGATGTATGCAGCTGGTTTTTAGCATGATTGGTTGTATGAACTTGTGGATAATTCCTCTCCTGATGGGTATGGGTCCTTCATCTATGGTGCTGATACGAACTGGGTTGTGGTGTTGGATGATTGGACTCTTGAGTTTGAGAATGGTGCTTGCCTAGCCAGAGTCAATCATTGCTGATAGGAGATGAATCTGGCATGAGTAGATTATCTGAGTTTGAATCATAAAAGGTGTGATGGAAATAATGGAACTGGAACTCACTGTAGGGGTTCAAGTTGGGGGCTGTAACCCCTTGCTGGTGTCTTGTACTGGTGGTACTCTGCCTGGAGCACTGGATGACTCTGTGTCACAGAGCCACCACAATAGAAGCACAACCCCTCTTTTCTCCATCTCTCATGTTCTGACAGGGTGATCTTGGCATGACCCAGTTGCATGGGTTCTGAGTTCGTGGGAATTGTGGAGGGTAGTGCGGGTGAGGTTATTCTGGGTTGCCAATCGTAGGAGCAGGTTGTCGACTTGAATGGAGAGGTCGATAAGAGTGCCAAGGTAAGCCGCATCGTCTCGGCAGGCTAGCTCAGTGAGAACATCATTGTTGAGCCCTTGTCAGAACACCACCTTTTCGGCGTTTGCCCTGATTAACCTTCATGAGGTGCTCTCCAACCTCCCTTCCCCTCAGGAGCATTATCAGTGACTCATCTGAACGAGTGATAGGAAATGTTCATATGAAGAGACAGACTCTTCTCCCTGTTGCCATACCGCCATGGCCCAATCTAGGCCTTTGTCAGAGAGCAGCCCGATCACCATAGCAATTGGTCAGAGGTTACACAGCAAGAAGCCAGAAAGAGTTGTACCTGGAGCAGGAACCCTCGGCAGCATGCCGGATCACCACTGAACCTCTCAGGTGTAGCTACAAGCTTGGGTATATGAGCATTGGAAGTGGCTAGAAGCAGCAGATAGCTGTTCTGTGCCTAGAGTGAGTCCAGTAGACAGCCCTTGTAGTCCAGTAGACTGCACTTGATCACTAATTTCCTGCATGCACTTTTGTTGATCTCCCAGATAACACCCTTGGGCTGCCAGCACAAGGCAAAGATCCTCTGAACCCATTGCATCCATGTATAAAGCGATGTAATATGTCACGATAACTTGCATAGGTCATATGATCAGATGACCAAAGCAAGGTAGGCAAAAGGTCACAACCCATAGGCAAACACTCAGAAATAAGGCAGAGAAGCAGAAACCAGATAAACAAAACAGGTCATGGACAACATGAGAAATATAAAGGGTTGTGACTAGTGACACAAACTGGAGCCCAACCATTGCTTCACAAATTGTGTTTGTGAATTAACTCCTTAAAAAGCAGTCAAGTATGTGTGTGTGTGTGTGTGTGTGTGTGTGTGTGTGTGTGTGTGTGTGTGTGTGTATGTGTGTGTGTGTATGTGTGTGTGGGTCTCAATGAGCTGCAACTGCTGCTCATTAATAGTCTGGTTAGGCAGAGCGCATGAGTGAGGCATCCATGTTGTTTCGAAGTGGAGGATCACTTATCAAGGATAACACTCAAGATTGAGAGTGGAAATGAAAGTATCTGTCCATTGGACCACAGAGTGGCCACACAAAGCCATTGCTTAAAGAAAAAATAAATTTTCTGGTCAGATGAGACTAAAATTGAACTTTTTGGCCATCATGGAAAATGTTATGTTAGGCTCAAACCCAACACCTCCCATACCCCTGAGAACGCCATTCCCACAGTGTCACGGTGTCTGAGTTTTGTTGGACACAAGCACAGGTTAGGAGACATCGGTAAAAACAATGGTGTTTATTGAAACACACAACAGGATAGGTACAGTAATGGCAGCCAAAAGAGTAATCTACATAACAGAAGAGAAGTCGAGTAATCAGCAAACAGGGTAGACTAGGAGGGTCAGAAGAAAATGTTCAAAGTCAGAAAAACAGAGGCAAAATACCAGGAATTCTCACACAGAATCAATAAGGCTTGGCAATAGAGCTAACACTTGGGCTAAACTAATGCTTTGCAAATTCTTAGTGATTTTACGAGTCCTTTTATACACTGCATGAGTGGAAGATTGGATGCACCTGCATCCAATCATTGAGCACATGACCCAGAGCCCAGGAGTGCACTGGTCATCTTGGCTGGTGCATTCTGGGAATAGTAGCCCATGTTTGTAATTCATGCCAGTATGCACCAGTGTGTGCTTCTGTGCTAAGCATGACAGGGATTATCGAGAGCACAGCGCATGGCTGAGTCCACTAGGTGCGCCACATGTGCAGTGAGGAGCAGATCATTACACAGTGAAGTATGGTGGTGGCAGCATCATGCTGTGGGGATGCTTTTCATCAGCAGGGACTGGAAAACTGGTCAGGATTGATGGAAAAATGGATGGCACTAAATACAGGGCAATTATTGAGGAAAACCTGTTTCAGTCTGCTAGAGATTTGAGACTGGGATGGAAGTTCAGTTTTCAGAAGGACATTGATCATAAACATACTGCTAACACTGGAGTAGTTTAAAGGGAAAGCCCAGTCAAAGCCAAGACCTCAATCCAATTGAGAATCTCTGGCATGACTTGAAGATTTCAATATGCCAAAGAAACCCATAAACCAGCAGTTTTGCCTTGAAGAATGGGCAAAAATCCAAGTGGCTGAATGTGCTAAGCTAATAAGAGATATACCCCAAGAGACTTGCTGCAGTTTATTAGTAGGGGTATAATTATCCAATATAGTCATGATTCAATTCAATCCACAATACTGGCTTCACAATTTTGATTTGAGTCTCAGAATATGTTAAACAAAATTTGAATGAAGAAAAATTATTAATGGAAATTATGGCTCCTTTTTTTATTTCTGAATCATAAACAATGCAAAATGTGCAATTTTGCCTATATAAAGCTAATTAAATAAAAAGTAGTTATGCACGAAGGTTTAAAATCATAAACAAAATGTAATACATGTTCACCATTTCTTAAAAATGAATGCATAAATTTATGAATTCTCCTCAAATTTTATTTTATTAAATAAGGAAATAACACTTTGAAAATGACCAGTTTCCATAGCTTATGGTGGTTGAATGCTACTGAAGAGCTGTTCTTAACCATAATAATGTTGTCATGTAACCATAATATTATAATGTGTGTTGATCATTGCAACCTGGAGCCATCAGGCAATCAGAATTAAAGTGCAGATTTTGCATGTGCTCCATGAAAGAATGTGATTATGTTACCAGTGTGCTTGCTATACATTTTTTGCTATACAGATGCACAGATTTAGAGCCCTGATTAAAACAGTGCTACTGCATTATATGCATAATTAATAAAATGCTGATTTCTACATTTACATCACATTTCTGCATCATGATGCATCTTGTAACATTTGTTACACACCTACATATTAGCTTCATAGATCTAGTGCAAAACAAGTGAACTTTGGACACTAAAAATATTATGGGAAAGGCTAAGAAAAAAGGAATCATGTTTGGGGTAACTGTAAACTGAATTGTTCTTTAAAGGTCTTTTGTCACTGGATGATTTGATTGGAGGTAACGTTTTTATTATTATCCACTCATTGTTTAAAGTGGTCGGCCCTTTCAACTTTCAGCCAGATGCCTGTGTTATCGATTGAGTTTAAACACAATGGGAAAGAAGAAATACAACTACCCTTTGTATTGAAAGATTATATGACTTTGTGTCAAACATAAATTATTCCCTGGCTGTAATCCATAAATTTTTCCTTGTGGTGCCTGTGTTCTTTTCCCAAAGTATGATTCTTTTCCCAAAAGAACCAACTATGACACAGAGGGGTTTATGTTTCCTGTTCTCAAGTCTGTGTTTTATTTTTATTTTTCTCACCATCAAAAGGAATTTGATTACTGACATTGTAAAAATGAAAAGGCATGATGACATTATCTCACTACATTTCCCACAGAAACCCAATATTTAATTAGAATGATGTTATAAATTGATGTGGATCAATTTATACCTTTTTATTGGACTGTAAATTCTCTGTTTGTTTTTATGTTTGTCTTTTGTTTGACAGCACAAAGTGGGAAAGAAGAGGATAGAAAGGAAGAAAAGGATAGAGAGCAGGATAGAGTCATCAGAATGACAATGAGAAAGCAAGAAGAGCAAGGTGACAGGCAGTGAAGTAAACAGGCAGTGAAGACCATGAAGTTTACAGGTCTATTTTTTTTTTTTTTAAACTTATATAAATGTTAGAACTGAAGAATTTACATGTACATGTACAACCTATTATCTCTTTTTCCTTCCTCTCTGAGATAGAAAATGGTACAGATCCTGACAGGTGTATTTCTGCTAAAGGTTTGTTAGATTTGTCCACAGTGTAAAAAAAGAAAGAAAGAAACTTTAAAAAAAGCTTTCAAGAATATTTAACTTAAAATATATATCTTTTTAAATTTTGCAATTAACCACAAACATGAATGCCACATACAACCCCTATTTAAAAAAAGTTGTGTAAAATATAAATAAAACCAGAATGTAATGATTTCCAATTGAATACAATACAAAGACAAGATATTTAATGTGCAAACTGATAGACTTAATTGTTTTTTTTTTTTTTTTTTGGGGGGGGGGGTTGTAAATAAATATACATTTCTAAATATACACTCATTATGAATTTGAAGCCTGCAACTGTCACGTTGTAGGGTTTTAGTCGGACACAAGCGCAGGTAGACAACGTCCGTAAAACAAATGTGTTTATTAAATACACACTAGCAGAGGTACAAATATGGCAGGCTAAAGGGTAATCCACAATGCGGAAATGGGTCGTGCGATCGGCAGACAGAATATCAATGGGTAATCCACAAACAGTAATCCAAATAGAAGGCAGAGTTCAATACACAATAAATCCAACATGGGTAAACGTATGGCTTAATCAGTCTGTTGATGCGATGCACCTGTCTCTCATTAGCAGTCCTTGTGGCTGGAAGCAGGTGCTGACGGGAACTGTAGTCTGTGTGGTTGGGGTGTTCTCCGTTAGCATGCGGAAGTGTGCGCTCCTGCGACAGAGATGAAGATTGCACTGCACACGTGGCCGAGATTTCATGGCGTGCTTATGATCTCACTGTGCGGGTCATGACAGGAACACGTTCCAAAAAAGTTGAGACAGGGTCATGTTTACCACTGTGTTACATCAACTTTTCTTTTAACAACACTTTAAAGAAAACAAAGCTTTTGGGAAATGTGGACACTAATTAATAAAGCTTTGACAGTGAAATTCTTTCCCATTTTTGCTTGATGTATGACTTATATATATATATAACTTTGACAGTAGCTCAACAGTCTGGGGTCTCCATCATGATATTTTGCACTTGGGGTGAAGGGAGAGGGGGTGAGTTCAGGACTTCTGGTGCAGCCTTTGTTCTGTCATGCTGGGGTAGAGGCTGAAGCTCACCGAGGGTCTGCCAAGACCAGGAGATGCAGAGGAAGAGTTTTCCTACTTGCAGTGAGGGACAGTGAAATCTCGAACAAGAAACGCATCAGAATCAGCATCACACCCCACCATACTACACTCTCAACTGATGAGAGGGGCCCATTTTATATCCTCCTGATGTCTCCTGGAGGGTAAGCAATACAAAGCTATACAAATAAAATTGAATTGAATTGAATAATCAGCCTTCCAGATTATTAAATTCAGTTTTGTTTGTATTGTGCTTTTAACAACAGGCATTGTCATATCACAACTATTTAATGTTCATGAGGCACTCGCCAACCTCCCTGACCTCAGGAGCATAATCAAAGTCTAAAGGAATTATTGGAATCACACCTGGATTATTGAGCACCATTCGTGTTGAGTTGCTCTGCCCTGCCCCTCTGCTATGTGTTTGTTTATAAATGTATAATAATGGCAGCATGGTGAGGAGCACTTCTTTGTGTGTGCAAAGGCTGTCAGCCCACCATTGTCACAGTATCCTCCCTCAGTGCCGAGCCAGCTGCTGGGAAAGACTGGGCCCAGAGCATGTCTGTTCTGGAGGGGCCATCTGCATTTCTGTGGCGGACCCCTGCCTTAATTATTGGAATTCTTTGCCTTGGCCACGAATTGCAGTGGGGCATTTCAACAGCTAATATACATCATCTTCAGACCTCATCATGAATATGCAGTGGCTTACCTCGATGATGTGTTGGCATGCTGTCAAATTACCACTCCTGGAGGTGGGTCTGCTTGGTCTCAACAGAGAACATGTCCCCGAACAGGTCCTGCAGCTGAGGTCTTGTTGACTGTATTTTTTGAAGAATAGTGCCTAAGAATATTCACATTAACTGAAGACTTAATGTGAGCAAGCATTGTTCGGTCACTATGTCTGCACTAACTTCAGCTTGGCTGATCTGCAACCTAAGCTAAATCAAAGATAGTTCATCAACGGTATCTGGCTAAATTCGCTAAACTAGCGTTAGTATCTAGCGGCTCCCATGAGGCAGGTGATATGACTGTTTAAAAAGCACTGGGTGCAATTTGAAACAAATTACAGCCACATGTTCAGGACATGGCTGTAGACAACTACAAGGTCATGGGGAGGACACCCAGGTCCGGACCTTGGCATTTATAGGGCTAAAAATATTATTTGAGACAAAGTATATTCGTATTTTAGTCAGTGTATGGTGTGTGTTTGGAGATGTCGAGATAACAACTCTGAAACAGTAAGCTTTCCTCTACTAGCGAACACTCAATGCACCTTGGAGGCTGCATTCAAGCACGTGGATTTGAACAGTAACGTTAGGCGGAAAACCAAACGGCTATGAGCTAAGTATTTAAAACTGCAACATAGCGAATTTGAGCTGTGAATTATGAGCTGAGAATATCAAGCTAAGACTATATTCTCTGCTTCGCTTTAGGGTTTTATTCAAACTAAAATTAACTACTTAACATCTGTCTTATAAGCCCAATTTAAATTAATTTGTTGAGGGAAAAATTCTATGAAAATAGCCTAATGATATACAAGTTTTGCCTTTTTTAGGTAAGTGTAGCTTTGAAGTGTTTTATTTTCTAATTATTTTATAATCTGCAAGTAATTTGATCATCTGAAGCACACAGGACCAGAATGCAAGTTCTGTGTTCATGTCAGGCGAAAGTTATCCTGAGCAATAGCTTGAAAATGGAAGGAAGCCGGAGCAAAGGAGCAGAACCTTGCAAGTCTGACAATGTACAAATTAAATTAATTTAGTTCCATTCATTTGTTGTCTGTTAAGGGTCCATTTATGCTTAATTTATTTAAAACTAGTACTCATACAAGTTTGTAGAGCTGCTATTTTTAAAAAAAATATTAATGTTTTTTTGGTCATTTTTGTTCTTGGATCATTTTGAAAGTTTTTAACAAATATTACGTTATGTGGGTTCCTGAGACGTAATATTTTCAGGTTGGGGTCTGCAGTCAAATACATAACAAGCTCATAAGGCGTGCTCTTGTAAATTGTCTATTTTAGCTTATAGAAACATCACTTATTTTTCGAGAACATCACTATTGTGTGATGTGTGTTACACTGTGTAACCCATTTTTTCTTATCCCTCAAGTGCTGTGAGGTGTACCTTCTGTGATGTGAATTGTGAACTTATCCCTCTTTCCTTGGCAGCTTTATAGCAGGTATTGCACCAATCTTCTGTTTTAGTTATTTCTCTTACAACTAGACCATAGTCTGGTATCACTTGTTCAAGAGAACATATCTGTTCTTTTTGGCAAATAACACTGTTATGCTTTGGAGTATTAATTGTTATAAAGCTTTAGTTGAGCATCTTGTCTTTCAGTCAAGTGGTGTGTGGTGTCCTCTTCATTTTGGACTTGAAGTGAGGCGTCTTGCCCTTTAGGAGTGAAACAACCTAAACGAGGTAGGTGTTGTGACCTCATCCACATGTCCTTTGCACATGCCCCAGTCAAATAAACAGTAAGACTAAACTAACTTAGTCTTACATCTGTATTTACAGATGACTTTTTTGTTAGCGTGTTTTTTTTTGTTTTTTGTTTTTTAAAAACCCATCAGAAGTCCACTTTATAAAAAACAATTAACAAGATTTAAGATGCATTGATTTAAGGGCTGTTCTACTGGTTGGTTGGCAGTTGCCAGTGATAAATAAAAATGAAGATGGAAGCAAATGAGTGGGGATTGAATTGTGGTTTATTTGTAAAGCATGTTGTGTGTAACTGTAACGTGTATAACTGTAGTTCCAGAAGGTGGATGACCTGTTAACTGTACCAGTTGATTTTTCTGTAGCAGATTTGAACTGGGAATGCTTTACACCTTTGTATGCGTTTCCAGTTATCTGCTGCTGAGGGAAAATAAACTGGAACAGTGTGCCACCTTCTGAAACCGCACTGCAGTTATGCACGGAGCCTAGAAACAGTAGGCCTATAAAAACAATGTCTAAAATGAGTTAAAATTTTACATAGAAAAGACGTCCACAACGACCTCATTTGGACTAGAATTAGCCCATATCCGGAGGTCCTGGGGACGTCAATACTGGACGTTCGGAAGACGTCGGAAAAAAGACGTCATCTGGCGTCACAGTCTGCACCTTCAGTGGACCAAAATTGGACGTGCAAAAATGACCTAGAAAAGACATCGTTTCAACGTGTCTTTGCGCAGTGGGTTTGTTTATTGTTTTGGCCTTGCTGACTTCTGAAGATTTTAACCACTTGGAACATAAAAAAAGACAAATACAGTAATTAAAAAAGCAAATGTAATCTTGTTCTCACCATCTTTTATTTTCCTCTGTATATTGCAGCCCAACTTAGACTGGAACAGTGATGGTTATGATGATATCCACATGCCCAGAATGACACTCTTGTATAGCGCCACCATCTGGCAACAGGAAAAAATCAAATTCAGTATGAGTGTAAACAAACAAACAATAAAATTTGTCAGTTTGAACAATAAATATTTTGTCTTTGTATTGTATTAAATTGAATACAAGATCAAAAAGTCATTGCATTTTGTGTTTTGTTTTCTTTTTTACGTTTTGCAACATTTTAAGGTTTTTTTAAATCTGTGTTGTATAATACAACTTACACTATGCAACTTTTGAAATAAAGTACAGTAAAAAGTATAAAGTGTATAATTGTAGTCCTAAGTCAACTGCTAGGACGTACAGTCCATTCTGAAATTCTGAGTTACTGTATCACAATCATTTTGGATCTCAAACCCAAATGTCTTCAGCACATACCAAAAACAAAAGAACTGGCCTTGCCAATAGAGTACTTTAATTTTGTGTAATTTGCAATAATGAGTGCATTGCAATAATAAAGTCATGAGGACACAAAAGTGTTAATTAATAATTCAACACTTTGTAATAATATGTCTAACTTTGGCAACGTTTCTCAGTTGCAAGAAGCATGACAACTAATCTTTACAAAATAAGTTGAATCAAGGATCAAAATCACCAAAGTTGAACAAAAAGATTCAACATTAAAAGTCAATGGGTCTAGACACTAGGGCTGAATGATTAATTCATTTTATATCAAAATTGTGATTTTGCAATTAGTAAATTGTAAAGGCTGTAATATAGGATATGTGCTATGCAGTGCATCTAACCCAGGCTTTCAACTGTCTACAGTTGGGATGTTACTCTGTATTAAAAGTGCTCACATAGGCACTGTGATGAGGCATAGGAAATGTTTGGTTGGTTGGTTGGTTGATTTATTTATTAAATTAAAATGGTTACACTGTCCAAAAACTTATGGACCGGACTGTATCTCATGTGGTTATGCTTCATCACATATTTTCAATATATTACACAATGAATATTGAACTGACACTTGACTTAAAGAAAATCATACCAATCAAAATCAAATCGCAATCGCAATATCAGTCAGGAAAACCACAATTAGATATTTTTCCCCAAATCATTCAGCCCTAGTCGACATCATATCAGGTCCAAAGAGCAGAATTTCAGTCTTGTCTTAATTTAACATGAGGCGATTTGCAGGCATCCAGTTCTTAACTGCAGTAAGGCAATCAGTAAGATCACATAGCCTCCTGAAATCATTGCATTTTTACAGACAAATAGAACTGGGCTCATCATGAGCATAAAAGTGAAGAGTTATTAAAGCATTGAATTAAGAACCCTAAAGGTGCCATATAAAATGAGAACAAAATGGGGCCAAGGATTGACCCTTGAGGCTCACCGCAAGTCAGCTCAGCGATTGAAGACGAGTTTGACCCTGTTAGATTGAAAATCTTGTCCCTTCTTGACCACTGTTCCTTTTTCCTCTCTGTCCTGTGCTCTCAAGACAAGTTAGGTCCTTATGACATGAACAAGGGTGTTCTGTTTAGTATAAGCTATAGTAAAAACATGGGAGTGTTTTTCGCACTCCTCACATAGGAGACCTTCATTATGTGGAGACTACAAGTCTCCTTTCATCTAAACAAAGGTGTTTTTCTGTTTATCTGTTTCCTTGAGATATCTGTGTCTATGTAAAAATACTTCTAGACCAGGGGTCACCAATACGGTGCCCATGGGCACCAGGTCGCCCGCAGGGACCACATGAGTCGCCCACGGGACATATTCTAAAAATAGCACTAGTCACCAATGAGCGCCGTCAAAAATTTTATTTAACTGTATTGCTATTCTTTTTTTAATCACACTTGCATTGATGTAGATCAGAAAATGAAAAGATTGCAGGGGAAAATGTAAAAACAAAAATGTTTTATGTATAGCCTACATGATCTCTGACCTAGTCTGGTTTAAACTAGGTCTTTCTTTAAGGCGCATGATCTTGTGATTCCTGTTGTTCCTGATGTATCATCAATCTTTACTGCTATTCCTGCACATCACTCATTTTTTACTGTTGTAGATTTGTGCTCTGTTTTTTCAGCTTCCCAGTGCATGAGGAGACAGATACTATTCGCATTCACCTTTAAAGGGAGGCAATACACATGGACAATTTCAATTTCAGTCAAAGTCAATTTCATTGACTCTCCTGCTGCGTTTTCTGCCATGTTAAGAGGTGCATTGGCTGAATTCGTGCCACCTGCTGATACAGTTCTCCTGCAATACACGGATGATTTATTACTGACAGCTAACAGTGAGGAGACCTGCAGAAAAGGCTCAATACTCCTCCTGAAACATCTGGCACAGTGTGGCTTCAAGGTCTCGCTTTCTAAACTTCAGTGGTGTCAACCCTCCGTCAAATATCTGGTTTGTAGCCTGTCAGCTTGCGAGAGAAGGCTCTCCTGATCGTCCTGTAGCCTGCCTATCTAAAACTTTTGATTTGGTTATTAAGAAATTAATCGTTCATGCTAAATTGCATATTATATTTATATATTATCTTAAGTAGAAAATGTTCAATTTGATAAATAAAGTACTAACAAAGTAAATAAACCACACTTAAGTATAATAATGTGTATTTTCTATAATCTTCTATATTTTCTATATTTTCTATTATTATATTTAATATATATATATTATAATTTTCTACATTTTCTGTAATCACTATACTATATCCAGTATCTATACTGCTTTATCCATCGGGGTCGTGGGGAAGCTGGAGCCAATCCCAGCATCTTTGGGCGAGAGGCGGGGTACACCCTGGGCAGGTCGCCAGTCCACCACAGCGCCAACACAGACAAACAACCACACACGCTCGCATTCATGGGCAATTTAAAGTAGCCAATTGACCTAATCTGCATGTCTTTGGAAGTTTAAGTTGCACGGGGAGAACATGCACGGAAAGAACATGAAAAGTTCGCACAGAAAGGATCGAACCCAGGACCTTCTTGCTGTGAGGCGACCGTGCTAACCACTGCACCCCTGTGCCGTCCCTATACTATATCACTACACTATATTCACTAATCACTATAATCAACTACCTGCAGGCAGGCAGGCAGGCAGGCATGCCTTGAATAACCAAATCCTTCAAAAATGTAGCATGGAAATATGTCTAATGTCTAGCACTTCCTGTTTTAATAAACAGCAAATGTGCCAGCATGGGCTCTTTGATAGCTAAATATAAAAATTATAGAATTATGATTATTATATAAATATAATATAATACATTTTTGCTACATTTTTCTACAGAACACATGAAAATGTCATTTATTATGTGTGCACAAGTTATTATTATTATTACTATTATTATTATTATTATTATTATTGTTGTTGTTGTTGTTATTGTTATTTATTTTATTTATTAATTTAACAACAGCAGCAGCAACTTGTGAGCACAAGATTTAAAGAAATACCACCTTTGGGGCAGTGCAAATGACACTAATTTCTGAAAAATCAACTTATTTATTTATTTATCTATCTATCTATTTATTTATTTATTTATTTTGCCCATCAGCCAGAGTGCAGTCATCAGGTTTGACTACACAAACTATATGTTTTTCAAGGCTAATTACTACATTTTAGAGCATTGGGATCCCAAAACACATCATGCATTTTGAAGATAATATCTGTGACTAAATGTGGAAGCATTTTTTTCAATAATGTTGTTGGACTATATAGTGATGGAAATGTTTATGATTTATAAAATGAGAAAAGAACTGGATTTTCTTTAAACGTAAGCAAGGAAGTTAAAATTTATCATTTTATTGTGTTTAAATGTAAGAATTTTGTTGTTGTATACGGTGTTTTACTATCAGACAGCTTTAGCTGTACTGTCCGTTTTATCTCTGCACCAGTGTGTTGTGAAGAGGTGTGAACTGTTTACCCAGCAGTGGGCTCACACACACACACACACACACCTCCCCTTTCCCATCGCTCTGCACGCCGGCAGAGCAACACACACACACACACACACACACACACACACACACACACACACACACACACGCACACACACAATATTCTACACAATGAATGCCAAGGCTAATCCTATAACAGACTTATGGCGATATTTGGATTATATAGATAATAAAGTATTTCATTCACTTACAACTGATTAAAAATATCCGAGTTCATTTACACCAGTGTACAGGTACAAACGGTTTAAAACAGTTTCAAAATGGTCTTTGTGCTAAGTTTATTTTGCTTTATTTGGGGTATTATGCGTAAAGTATGCAAAATGTCGCAGGAAGGTGATTCTGGTCTTATTTTACAGTGGCCCTCCCAGATAAGTGATTTTACTCTCATTGGTTTTGGTATAACTTTTGGTATAACAGCTATACAAGTTAGTTTCTATAAATGTGCAGCTTTTTGGTGTTTTTCTTAGTGTTAGGATCGTAAAGCCAGTGGTTTTGACATTCGTTTTAACATACAGTTTGTGTATACTGGTGAACGTTGAAAGTCACAGATGATAATATAAATTTTCATAGAGATGCTAATTAAAACTATTATGCATGTGTGCGGTCATAAATGAGCATGCACATGTACACACAGAGCAGAGGATGCAGCCCATGGCGTTCTCTTCATACGAGTCCGTGCTCCCTCCGCCTGACTCTCAGTCACTCAAAACCTCATCACCGCTGTTAAACAGCATCCCAAATACCTTTCCACAGGTGTATTTAAATATTTTTACAGTAAATGTTTTTAGAATATCATGGAAACCGCGTGCACAGACCGAACTGAGACAGTGTTTGTTGTGCATAACAGGATTGCTGCCTTGACGCACAGCTGCGCACGCAGCTTGGAGTTTCCGTTTACTCAGTAGTCAATCCCAGCAGGGGGTCGACACGTATATCATTTTGAAGCTGAAGCTGGGTACTATTCGTTACCATAGGTGGCAATCAGATGGCAGGGCCTGGTTAAGAGAGTCCACCATTTTTGTAAGGGCTGATGAAAACGCGGAACTGTTTTTTTGCATGAGTACTGCTCGTGAATTCGGCCCCCATACACGAAATATAATGCACTGGGGCAAATAAAAACTACACTACTTTCTTAAAGACACATGTGGCTTTGATTATTGAGGCATGTTTTAGGGGGAAACAAATTCTTGTGATAACTATTTCTTCGAGAGGATGAAGGTAATGCAAGGCTCATTTTGTTCTGTTAGATGAGTAAGTAAATAAAGTACTATAATATCACATGATAATCTTCCCAGTCTTTTAAATCAGTCCTTTGGCTACAAAAACAATTTTTAATGGCAAAAAACAAGACATTTTGGCAACGAACACATGTTTAAATGGACGATTAGAATCGCGCTTCACAAATGTAGGCAGTGTAACTAGCCAAACACGTACAGTGGCCTGCGTTTCATTCACGCTTACAGCTCGCTTACTGCGTAAATTCTCCGTAAAGCCTGGTGGGTGAACCCGCCCCCATGTGACGTCACTGAACATTTAAAAAAAATGCACAGAGTGGCAGTTGAGGCTGAGGCAAAATGACCAGGAGATTCAAGGAGGTGTGGGATTTCGCAAAAAAAATACTTTAATGGCTTATAAAGGTAACTTCTTTCGTTTTTTCCTTCCTTTCTTTCTGTGTTTGTTTGTTTCTCAGAGTTACATACATTACAGCAGAGTGTATGTGTAAATGTACCAGAGTTAAAAATGCAGCGTGGGCACATGGGGGAGTCTTGTTGAGACATTAGAAAGATAAGAAAAAATGCAGCACGTCCTCTCAGGAAATCGGCTTAAGAACAAACTTGTCATGCTTAAAACGTTACAAACCTCATCAGCACACAGAGATACAGATAACAAGCGTTACTGCAACAGACTGTGATTTGTTCAACAAAAAACAAACCTAAATGTTAAAATGAGAAGTGAAGCCTGGTTATAACACATTCACTCTAAGAATATCAGTTTTTCATAGGGAAAAACATCCATGCTTAAAATGGCTCCAACATTATCAACAAATCTTTACAGTGAGTGTCTCTTTCTGTACTTGCTGTAATTTTTTCCTGCAGGTGAATTGAGATAATCATCAGCCACGCGTTATCTAAGTCACTAACCTGATTAGGCACTCCTACTTTTTAAAAGAAAACTTTGGCATTACACAAATTTGGCATCCGCAAATTGGCACAAAGAGTCACTTAACTCCGGAGGAGGCTCACAAAACACTATAGACCTATACATTTACAGTCTGTATGGATGTAAAATACTTTCTGTCTAATGTTAATGGTGCACTATGTAGGGTTTATGGAGATCTATTAGCAGAAATGGAGTATAATATTCATAATGATGTTTTCATTAGTATATAATTACCCGTAACTACGAATCACGAATGCAAGAACTTGGAAGTACACTACCGGCCCCTGACAGCCACCATACATTCTAATACACACTTGGAAAGGGAGGGGTAAACGAGGGGCGGTCAGGTGGTTGCGTTCAACTGAATCCCACATAGCGGACCTTTAATATTTGGATATCCGCAAGATCAGTGAATGGATTTTCAGTTAATCACTAGGAGATGGAGGGAAGTGTCGATCAAATATCATTCCCCTCACTGCATTTGAACTTCCTCCCATATGTGGTGGTGCAGGTGTTTGTAAACTAATGAGGCCTGTACAATAGCAGCAGTAGTAAGTCAGCGATAAGGAATTTGTGAGCAGTAATGTAAGCGCTAAGAGAATCCCCCTTTTACCTATAAACTGTGTTGGATTCGTATTTACTCGTATCCAAAGCAAGTTGAAAATACAGTTGAAGGATCTACAGAATCTTGAAGGTTTCGTACCCTGATGGAGAAGAAACAAGTGCCTGACTGAACCAAATGCTAAAAAAAAAGACAAGTTTACACCTAATTGTGTAACCAATAACCAATTTCAGACCATTATAGCATAAAGAATAACAATAAAGATTTATAATTTGTCATAAAGTTTCTTCTCAATGTAACAGTAGAAGTAGAAATGGGAGGTGGAGTGGCGTTCACCCAGTGGAAGAGAAGAATTACACAAAGCATTGGTATGATGCTTAAAATGCTGACTGAGGGCTGTCATGTGATGGAGTTCTTGGTGTAGACGAGGCGCAGTTGCAAAACATTTTGCCCCAATGTAATATGAATGCACCGTTATCTTTTTCCCTCCGGACTAGAACAACTCGACATTCTTGGCGTCTGTGAGCTCATGTATGCAGAAGAGAGCAGCTTATGCTGAGTTATAACTGTGGTGTTGTTGCATGAGCAAAAGTTTTGGGAAAAAAATGCTGTGGCAGAAGAACCTATGAGAATTTCTAATTTTAAGATGAAATGTGGGTGAAATGTATCTCCCAATGATATAATGCGTTATTGAAATGCTGAGATTTTCCTCTGGTGTATGTTGTGCTAGTTACACACTCTAGAGGGCAGTATTGCACACTACATGACCATTAGATTGATCAACCTCAATATAACAATCATTCTTCTGTTATTTTCATAAGGTCTGTAATTAAATACTTGTGAAATATTTAAAACTATAACATTAAAAATGACCACTTTTTTTAAGGACACTATTCACTAGGTACTAGAAAGAAATCATGGTGTTATGCTGATATTGCAGATTATGAAGCAGAAGCTTAAATTTGGGAATAACATGTATGAAGTGAACCCTAGTGAGCTGTGTGTGTGTGTGAAACTTCAAAAACTGAAGGATGCGGGAGGCAAGGCTAAGAGCAGTGCAGAGGAGGAGACCAAGGCCCTGAAGGAGGAGGTAAGTAGGCTGAAGGAGGAGGTCAGGAGGCTGAAGGAGGTCAGTAGGCTGAAGGAGGTCAGGAGGCTGAAGGAGGAGGTCACTAGGCTGAAGGAGGAGATCAGGAGGCTGAAGGAGGAGATCAGTAAGCTGAAGGAGGAGATCAAGTCAAGTCAAGTCAAGTGGCTTTTATTGTCATTTCAACTATATACATGTAATACAGTTTACAGTGAAACAAG
>JAQQZR010047942.1:0-18387 GCA_030068235.1 Notoglanidium macrostoma
TGTGTGTGTGTGTGTGTGTGTGTGTGTGTGTGTGTGTGTGTGTGTGTGTGTGTGTGTGTGTGTGTGTGTGTGTCACGCAGATGCTCGCTCCTGATTTCCCTGCTGTATTAAATGACCAGTGGTCCAGTCCAGGCTCAAGTGTGACAGTAGTTCTTCATATCTGTCATATCATTTGAGGCTCTGTGTTCAGTCTTATGTACAGAAGATCGTGTGGCGATGTGTTCATCTGATTACACACTCTGTTGTTGACGAGTCTCCCGGGTCTCTCCTTGTGTTTGTGTAAAACTTGTCAGGGTCTCTAAATATGATCTTTTGTCTAGACAAATGTAAACAGCTCCACTTTTACAGCAGATGTAATGATATTTTGTGGTCACTGTGAAAACATAAACATAGGTGTGGACAGTTCGTAAAGGACATTTTGTGCTAGATAGATAGATAGATAGATAGATAGATGTATTTATGCATTGTACTGTAAAAACATTAAAGGTGAAAATTTATTTACAAATACCTTTATGCAATATCTGACATTTTTTAAAAACGATATACTTTAAATGTGTAAAATAAAAATATAGTAACAAAATGTATTTTAAATATATTTAATACAAATATTTTGTTGCCGTTTATGAAAATGTTCACACTTTTACATCTTAAATGAATTCTTTAGAAAAGCTTTTTGCCATGTATGAAATGGCCAATGTACTTATAAAAAATGAAATTTAAGTGTATTATTTGCAAATACTTTCTTTATATGGAAGTATAAAAATAACCAAATTTGAAAGAAATTATAAAATAATCTTTACAAATATTTGTTTGTAGTGTATGAAAACTTTTACTGTAAAAAAACATAAACATATTCCTTAGAAATATATTTTTGCAATGTGTGAAAAATGAATAAATATTTTTATTTTATTTTATTTTATTTTTTTAGGAAAAGTCTATTTTAAATGTATTCTTTACAGTTATTTTCTTTGCCAGGTATAAAAATGACTAGTTTATATAAAAAATAAATAAATCACAAATGTATGAATTTACAAAAGTTTTTTTTTTTCAATAAAAATCCATTTTAAATGTATTATATAACGCTTAAAAATCCATGCAAACATGCGCATAAAAAGTTTTATTTTTATTTTTCAAAAAATGCAAAGCTACTGTATGTTGTTTTTCATTTGATCACAAAATACATTCCAAACACCACAATATATTTCAGTAGATATTGCAATATTGTTTTTTCGTACTTATTTAACATTTTTAGTTTTAAGTGAGAAGATAAATTGATTGATTCTTAGCATGAACTAAGCATTAACTAATTTTTGATTTCAGGTTTTCTTTATTATATTATGTATTAAATATCTTATTTAACACTAACTATGACTAGCTACTAACTTCTCTCTACTCTTGCAAGCTTCTCGTAAGCCCTGTAACTTATTTATTAGCAAGCTAACACTAATTAGGTAGATGTAGCACACAATTCTTTTTTTTTTTTATAACTAAACATTATTTTTTTATTTGTTTTCCAGTACTCCATCCGAGCAGCTGCATGATACTACATGACCACTGTGCAAGCCATATAGTTAATCACGTAACTAAGTTTTGGTAGCATCTACAATGCTAATTTGTACTCTGATTGGACAATGATTTAACACTCCATGTGCTGGACATGCGACGCGTCAATCATACAGTGTTGTTAGTGTCGTTCACGCACTCATGTAGCAAGTCTGTTACTTAGTTTCTGTTCCCACGTAGCTGCAAGCAGGATGTCGTCAGGATTGATGTCCCACTTAGTAAAAGGAAAAATTGCAAAGTCTAGCATTTCTGTCCTGTTTCGGCGAATCCGGCGGCTATTAAGTGACACTAGCGGCTTGTGGAGTGATTGATGAGTCTGCAGAGTCGGTATTCACCACATGGGGAAAAGTAGAGCACAGAAGCGTTCATGCTGACAGGAGCACAAGAAAAAAAAAATGGACAGATCGTCAATGTCTTGACTGCACAGTCTCGTGGGTAGAGGAACAGGAATTCCATCAATGTCCAGCTGTTTATGTCTCTCTCTTTGTCTCTCTCTTTCTCTTTTACTCTCTGTTGGTTTATTTATGAACATGGACGTATGGGAATCCCTCAGGAGGACATGTACAAAGAATCACTTTGCAGTACTATATTTAAGCCTATTTTAAAGCTTGCTTCCTTTAGGCAAATTTTGCTAACCAGTACGAATAGCTTTAGCATCACGTAGACGTTACGTTCTCACGTGTCTCTCGTGGAGTTAATAATGTTCCTGACACACGGTTATGCATTGCATCACAGACCAAACACGTACAACAGCAACCATTTTAAATCAATCAACAATCTAGTTATTGTAAATTGTAAACTGTTTTGTATATCGCGTGAGAAATGACACGTGACGAGCCACGCGTTACGAATGACGAACACGCTTTTTCTCTGTTCATAGCTACATTTAACGCTATTATGTTGGTCTCACTTACGTTACAGCAGTTATCAGCAGTCATTCTGTCACCAGCGTCTCTTTTTACTCTCTCACTCTTGAAGAAAAAACGTGGGTTGTTACTGAGAAACCACAAAGAAGCATAAACTCCTCTGACCTGAAGATGTCCAACAACTTAAAGTTACAGCTTTACGTCTGTCCGTCTGTGCTACTGTAACAGCTCTACATGGCGGCTCTGTGGAAGAGGACCCGCACTCTATATAGATATAAAGTGCTCATTCTAAGCTAAAAACACAACAATTCGTAGTTAGAGGTAATTATACACTAATGGAAACATACTTATGATATGAATATTAACATATAAAAAAAATGTTTGTGTAAATAAGCCGCCTTCCAAGAGGAGAGAACCATTTAAACGCCACGTTTTGTTAAGTTCAGGACAACTTTAAATGTACAGGCGATCATCTGGATATATTTTGTGGAACGTTGTCTGAAATGATGGCTTGACAGGTGAAGATTGAGCACTGAGACGAGTGAACTGTAACTGTAGTGAAACGACGCTTCAGCGCTGACAGTTTCGTGCTTCCTGAAGCCGATTCACATGAACACAGAGTCGACTTTCGGCGACGTCAGCTCTTATCGTCATGCTACGGTTGCTCAGCTCCTGGTGCATGCTGGGACGGCTGCTTGTCAGGGGTGCTGAGTGGCAGAGCTGATATCCTGCAGCTGTGATTGTGCTGAGGGAGCCACCATCTCGTTTATCACCAGCGCATCAGATCCAGCCCTAAACAAACAGCGTGACAATGAGATTAAAGGAAATGACTATAGAGTCTTAATAAACAAATGATCGGGCTCTGAACACATGTCGTCAGAGCATGTCCATGCTTCATTAATCTGCAGGCGGTCAAAAGGTTGAGTTTGACCCTTTTTTACGGAACTGCATATGATATGTGATGTGATATAGGTAGAAACATCCTAGATTGCATATTCAACATGCAAAACGGATATCAACCATCTTGCCCATGTGAAAGACACAATTAAATTAAATTACTATTAAATTAGCTTGCGCATATTTTTGCATGTTATGTTATGCAAAAAATATTTATGCATTTGAATTTTGCATGTGTTTCTGCAATACACACACCGTAGTGTTGATAAAGTTCTTGAGTAATAGCAAGTGTAGGAATATGGATGTTTTTAGTCCCTTCCATTATCCCCCAGTTTGCCACCCACTAGCCAGCTCTCGATTTATCACACACCAGCTACTGGGAAGGGTGAGGGCTAACACATGCTTCCTCTGAGACACATGAAGCTAAAAAGCTGGATCACTTCTACTCATGCCGCATGATACACTCAGAGGAAAGCGCTATCTACCCTCTTCCACATACATGAGCTTACTCAAGCGCTATCCGCCCTCTTCCACATACATGAGCTTACAAATGATTGGCTAATGTTGCTGTGATTGGAAGTGGAGAGAAAGTACATCATCCCTTCCACCCCAAGAGCACAGCCAATTTTGTCAGATATGAAGCCTATGGGGCCAAGTTTGGGCACGTTCATTAACGTGAAGGCGCGGCAATTATTCATTCATCCTTAGTAACTGCTTCATTTAAATTAGCCTACTAGTTTGTTTGTTTTGGGAAATATGTTGTACATTGAGCAAACTTTGCACAATATACAAACAAATATTAACACTGAGATTTTTTTAAAGAGAGTCAGAATTCACTGATTTCTTTTCTGTCTCTGGGGAAATTTGCTTTGACACAAAGCAAAAACAAAATTTCTTGTTCAGGACACACCCACTTAACAGATACATGCTGTATACAGGTAAAGATAGTGTTGTTTAGTCTTTGCTTATTTATACCATTGATTATTCTTTCTCTATGTCTCAGTAAAAGTCAGCCCTGTTTTCACCCTTTAGGAGCAGTATTAGAGATTCTCTCTAAGCCAATGCCAAAGCACTACTTCAGAGCTAAATCTGTCCTTGCGGCCACGTTCTGCCACTCCATCACTGTCATATTCACACCAGCTTCAGAGCTTCAGATTTACCCGAGCCTGTCGGGCACGCTGACCTGTAACACATGCTGTCATGCATGCTTCAAAGACCTTGTGCCACTTAACATCCAACTATAAATCCACTCCAGATGAATTTCTAAGGAACATCATTTCTGCTCTGTCTAATCTACATCAATAAAAGGTTTCGTTTTTGCTATCCACAGCAGAGCACATGGTTATATACAATGACTTCTAGATCTGATTTTTTGATTTCCGTTTTTTCCCCTGTGATATTTCACATATATCTATAACACATGATTTTATTATTTTTTCATATAAAATCTGCATACTAATCCTGAATTCTCAGCTTTTTCTCAGTATCTGTTTTCCTTTCTTAACAATAAAATGGGTAATGTGAAAAACAAAAATATAAAAAGGCATGTTTCAGCCACACACACAAAAAGGCACCAGCAGGGGGCGATATAAGAGATTTGGAAAGCTAAAAGATGTCGGAAAAATACTCATACCGTTATTGCAAATTAAAATGTCTGCTAAAATAGAATAATACTGGGTTTTTGTAAGTTT
Source organism: Notoglanidium macrostoma (assembly GCA_030068235.1). Lineage (NCBI taxonomy): Eukaryota > Metazoa > Chordata > Actinopteri > Siluriformes > Auchenoglanididae > Notoglanidium > Notoglanidium macrostoma. Next base: position 5,018 of record JAQQZR010047942.1, read on the forward strand.
ATGTTTCGAAAGAATTTATAATGAGCAAATTCAGAAAACAAATCTTTAAAAAAATTTTTTGTTTTTTTTTTTACCTTTTTTGGTGTAATTTTTTTGTTTATTACCTGTAAGCAGAATTGCTCAAAACAGCCCAATTTTCATGAAACCCCGGGGGCAGGGTGTAGCATGGGCAAAGGAAGAACCCACACAATTTTGGAGCGGATCTGACTCACAGGGTCAATCCACAAATTTAGTTTCCCTTTCTCTAACGTTGTGGGATACGGCATTTGGGCTTGGTGGAGGTCTGCACTCAACAATTCTATACATCTTAAAATCCAGTAGATGGCAGTAAAGTTCAATAGTAACAAAACATAGCCAATGTAGAAATATGATGACTCGTATGAAAATATATTCAGAAATATAAAGTGGTTGCGGTTGCAGATTACAGATCATTGAAGGGTCATCTATTATCCTTGGCTTAGCCAATTATCTGCACTCTCCGAGTGCCCTTCTAGTGTATTTCTGTTTTTGAAGTCATAATGAAAATTTTGTACTACTGGCACCATTACTACTACCACTACTGATGATAATAATAATAATAATAATAATAATAATAATAATAATAATAATAATAATAATAATAATAATAATAATAATGTCTTTATTTATATTTATTATTTTAAGCAAAGTTTACATCATTTATAGACAGTGAAATATTAATAAAATGTAAAAAAAAAAAAAAATAGAAACACATAAATACAATGATCAATGAACAAATAAAATACAATTTAAGAAATAGTAAAATAATGTTAATTTTTAAATAAAGTGCAATATATATATACCACATTGCTCTTATTACTTCACTGATGTCACGTCGAGTTATAACGCATTCATCAATTCTCAGTTTAATTGTCAAGATATTGACAGATATCTGATTTTAGCACTTCCTGTCAGCCTCTGTAACTGTCTCCGTGGCGTTTCTGTTTTCAAGGTTTTTATGCTCTCCATGCCTGTCATACCTCCTGCTGCTGAAAGCTTTATCTGAGTAATCCCTCGGGATCTGAGGGTTCTGGGATACGTGTTTTTGTTCCCAGTGGACGGCGCAGGTTTTCTGGCATCCTGGCTCTTCTGTCACTCTAATGGAAGTCTAAATGTCTTGTTGATCAATATGGGGCCAGCCTGTAATCAATAATACACTTCTGGGACTGATGCAGGCTCTTCACTTTCCACAAGACTCGGTTACACCTTAAACAAAGCCTTAAATTCAGACTTGGTGTTTCAGATCTGTGCTTTAAACTAATAGACAAGAAAAAAAAAAGTAAGAGATTTCTGTTTCTGTTTGAATTTTATAGTTTGTCAGTTTAAGGAAGTGTTTTGATGAGTCATTCTGTACTAGTCTTCTGTTTGTCCAATTAAATGCTTTCTAGAAGGTATACACCCCACCCCTGTGGTCATGTCTTTCTCTACAGTAGTGGCTCGTTTGCATTAGAGATGTTTTATTGGTGCGTTTATGGCTGTCCGTCATCACTTTTTCCAAGCATCACTTGGTTGAGAAAAAATGTTAAGAATTTTATGTGAGTGAGTTAGCATTTATGTGATTGTTTGACACCGGAATATCACTACTTCAGACTGATCGATTATTTGATTTCATGTGATTTCCCATTTAATACTGTTTAATCTAACGCGCAGATGCTCCACCTCGGCTCGTCACGATTCAAGGAGCAATGAATAAAGAGGCACTTGCTAACTTGTACTCCATGTTTAGCTAGTTCGCTGAGCTACTGTCAAGTTTGGCATAACTCAGCTGCTATTGGATGTTGTGTAAATGGCATGATTCTGACTTCCTGTTTCAAAAGGAAATACATTAGCTTACAAAATCAAATCACAGCGCTGTAGACATTTCATGGGCTTTCGTGCTTCCTGTCTGGTCTCTCCCAAATCAATCAGACATCTGAAATGATCCTTGGTCCGCATAAAGGCTAGGAAGCAGCTCACATCTAAGATGAAGAGTCTATCTCCCTCATCCGTTTCCGAGACATCCGCGTCTCGAGTCAGGACTCGGCTAAAATGACCTTTTCATTTTGAAGGTGAGTAATTGGGTTGAGAAAGAAAAAGGTCCCTGTCAATGTAACGTCGGAAACAGTGTTTTGTTATGGCTAAAAAACACAAGCAAAAATAAATAAATAACTAAGGAAATAAATAAATGGAACAATATTCATTATCTGTACCACAGGAACCTTATCACAGGTTGTATTTTTCATCAGTGTAAGTGCTAGCGCAGAGAGCAGTGTGACCTCCAGGATTGATGCTGACATTAACAAGAAAAATAATATTAGTGGTACAAGCACAGGGGGAAAAAAATCAAATGCTTGACATGTTCATGCTAAAAGATATTTAATCATGTAGGAAATGCATAGGCAAAATGAAAAGATGATGCTGAAAGGATGATGGGAATATCAATATTTTCCTCAGATATATTACAAAGTTATAAAAAAAAAAACCTCTATACGAGTAAAATTATAATATATTAACTTACCATCCAACAAACTATGTACATTTTTCTGTAAGGAGATGTTTATTTTTGGATTTATGAAAGGAGCCTCCAGTGTCAACTAGCTAACTTGTTTTGTGGATGTGCCACAACATTAAATGTAACTATAAATGGGCTAAAAGAATGATAAGTATCATAATATTTATGTTAACTTTGTCACCTTTTTTAGGTGAATATTGTTAAAACTGAACCAATCAGGATAATTGTTACTTTTCAGAGTGATTTGACAAGATGAGTGCCAAAAATGACTAAATAATCGCAAAGTATCAGAAAAGCATCACTAGGAACAGCAGCAGGTGAGCATTTGTTGCGGTTTTGTGAAAGAAAGTTAAATTAGAGGAGCATGTCCGATGTAGCTTCCTTCGTCCTTCCTCCCAGCTCGAGTTTCTTCTCGGAACATGTTCTATGGAGTACCTTTGCAGAAAGAGCTCAAGTGCTCAGCATCTCCCATCAGCACATCAGAAGATTAGACTCATCTCTGACCTCACCGACTGGGCTGATTGGATTTCACGTTTAACATGTTTAGTTTTCTTTTTTTCCCCCTCACTAACCTCATGTGTGTAAAAACATGGCATCCTGGATTATGGATGAATGACAAATAGCTCCTGTGGACATTTAGCTTCAGCACATGGAGCGGATTGGGGTTTGAAATTGATTAATGTTTCCATTCAGTGCTTGCAGCAGATGACAGCGAGCCAGAGCTGAGCGGAGGTTAAATCAGCGAAGATGTTACAGAGGCATCTTCAGATAATGTTGCTTCTTTCAAGAAAATAAATAAAGAAGAAAAAAAATGTCTTGGAAAAGCAGGTTCTCAAGGGTTATTTATTATTTTTTTGGATAGTTTAGGTTCTCTCAGTGTTGTTCATTTCTACACAGACTCTTCACAGGTTCCCCTAAGGGACAAAACAAAGCGCTTGTATGTGTTTTAGTACTTATTTTACCTTTATTTTCTTGTAGTTTAACTTACACCCACAGGAGCATTGCCATATTGCAGCTCCAGGGTCCCTGGGGCTCGACTTACTGTCAGTGTAGAATTTCTTCCCGTGTCTGTGTGGGATTCCTTACGATTTCTTCCCACCTCCCAAAAACATGGCGGTAGGTACATTGGCAATTCTAAATTGCTTGATGCTAGTGGTGCTAGTAGCACTAGCAGCGATGGCATAGCTGGGAAAGTGGATATATATACAGATGTATGGTGTTGGAACAGCAATCCACTTCTTAGAAGGTTCTCCAGTTCTTAGAAGGTTCTCATCCAAGTCCTTACTGGCACTAGCACCAGCCCAGAACAGAACTAGTGCAAAATTCCTGTTGGTGGAAAGGGGGTATGTGTGAGTGTCCTGTGATAAACACCCTCGTCCAGGGTGTATTCCCAGATCAAACCCAGTGTTCCCAGGATAGACTCCAGGTCCACCACAATCCAGTCCAGGATAAAGAGCTTACTGAAATTGAATGAATGACTATATATCATGTTTTGAATGTCACATTCTGCTACTCACGCATCAGCACAGCCGTGTTCCTGTTCTTTCTGCCCACACTGAGAGAAACCGGAGAAGAGCGGGCTCTAATGGACTCGATCAAATTAACAATATGGCAGGGTTATAACAGCAAATTACACCTCCGCCAGCACAAAAATTGAGCCATCTGGCTTTTAAAAACAGGTATTAATGGTGTGTGGAAATCGGGTTGCATTTGTATGAGAATTTTTAATCAGGGGTTATGTTACAAAAAAAAAAAAATGTCCATGCACCCTATTAGAGTTAATAAGGACTTTAAGAAAGAATGGCTAAGAAAAACCATGCTGCACTGAACGAGCATGAATTTCACTCTCTGTTTCATGCTGCGGTTCTACTTCGGAAAAAACATCACCAAAATGTTTTCACTGTGTGCTGAATTAGATTTATATTCACACTAGTTATTGAAAGTGTTCCTTCAATCAATTCAGTGCTATTTGGTCAAAGACAATTATAATTAAATCCATTTTTATGAAGATAATATATCAAACTCCGCTCATAACAAGACCAGAGGCCCATATCGAACAACAGTACGACGTCTTCCTCTGAGATTAATGCATGAAGCTATTCTTTTCTTGCTTTTTTAAGTGACAACAAAGACTGACAATCAGCAGAGATGCTGGTTTCTAAGTCCCTACAGCCGGTGTTACTTCAAGTCCCTAACTCTGAGCTAGAAAAAATACATCAAACACAGAATGAAGATTCATTTCTTTAGTAAGAACCTCAATTTATCAAGCACATAGCAAAGAAAATCCACACTTGTATCTGTATATTAACAGACAGACTCTTGCCTTAGCGAGTTGCTATTTTTATTAGTGCCAATGGTAACTCTAAATACATCCATAGTACAAACCTCATGAATCCCTTTGCTCCCAGCTCTGGCTCATTAATGAGTCTCATTGAAGGAACACATAAGCAAGTCACAAACATGCTCACATTGTGAAGACCTGCCAAAGTTTGTCTTGTCCTTCACTGACATTGTATTTCTTCTTCTTATCTAATCCACATGCCATGCATGTTAAACTATGAATCTGTCTGATGATTTGAATTTACTCACACCTCTGCCTTTCTCTTTACATTTCTTGTCTTGTGTAAGCACTTTATCTTGGTCAAGTGAATCTAGAGCCTAACCTGGGCATGAAGACATAGATCATTGATCTCTTCAACTCAAGATCACTTCAATAAGCACTGTTTTTTAATGCGCTTGTAGTCTGTTTGTTAATGGATCAACAGTAACTCTTGAAAACAGTGGAACTGTGTTGCGGTCCACATCAAGTATAGAGCCAACTTGTCAGATTTTGTTCATGTTTCAAGTGCGGTAATTACAGGGAATGGATTGTTTTTATGGTTATCGATATATAAAAACCAGACTTTGAGCTGTCTTGCACTGAGAACATTGCCATGGATACAGAAAGCGCCATTTGTGGACAATAATAAAGAATCAAAAAAAAGAAAAACAGTACAAAGCTATACTGCCTACCATTTCACAAACTTGCAAGCACAACCATGATTTAGGGAATTGCACAACAAATCCACAATCTGAAAGGAATTCTTCTGACACATTTATCCATAGCGACCTTCAATTGTGACAGGATTCACCTGAGCAGCTGAGGGTTAAGGGTCTTGCTCAAGTGCTTAACCTTGGCAGCTTGGATGTTCTGGGATTTAAACACACGAGCTTCCATAGCCCAGTAGACCAATACCTTAACCACTAAACTATCACTACTTTCCATGTGAAAGCAAAACTCTGATTATGAGCTCTGGCCCCTGACGAGCCCAGATTCAGTCATAGGTTAACCCTTTTGAAGGACATGTTAACTCTTCCAAAGTAGAAAAGAAAGAGAGCCTCTGCCAAGTGCTATAAAAACATAGTGATTCTTTTATAACAATCCATGAATTATGGATCAGGTGTGTTGATAAGCTCTTTATGTCCAGGGGAGAATCCATAAAAACATCTTTTTAATATCTGGATAAATTGCTCCCTTCAAAGGATCTGATGTGCATTTCTCCATTGTGGCATGTATTTTTTTTATTTCTAGTTTCCAGACCAATGTTATATGCATGAGTAAGTAGAATATGTACATATACCTGTACAATATAAATCACATGGCTCTTATTGCCACCAGACTGTGGAAAACCAATCCACGTACACAGACAGCATCATTTATACCCCTCTAAATGAAAAGCTCTAAGCTTGGAAAGATCAGAAAAGCTGCAGATTTAGCAAAAACACAGAGCCCCAGCTTAACACCGCAGTAATTTATTACCAGATATAGTGGAGATACAGTGGAGACTTCATTTGTCTTCTCTTGTCTTGAGGAGAAAATGCAGCTGATCTCTGTATAATCTCAAAATACAGTGGTGCTTGAAAGTTTGTGAAGCCTTTAGAGTTTTCCATATTTCTGCAGAAATATGACCTAAAACATCATCAAATTTTCACATAAGTCCTAAAAGTGAAGAGAACCCTATAAAACAGATGAGACAAAAATATTATACTTGGTTATTTATTTACTCAGGAAAATGATCCAATATTACAGATCTGTGAGTGACAAAAGTATGTGACACTTGCTTTCAGATCCTCTTGTGAGGCAACAACTGCTAAAAGTTTCTGTTAACTGTTCATCGTTCCTGCACATTTTTAGCCCATTCCTCCATACAGAACAGCTTCAGCTCTGGGAAGGTTGGTGGGTTTCCTCACATGAGCTGCTCACACAACATTTCTATTAGATTAAGGTCAGGACTTTGATTTGGCCATTTCAAACATAAATTTTATTCTTCTTTAGCCATTCTTTGTTAGAACGACTTGTGTCATTTTGGATGTTCTTGCTGCACAACCCACTTTCTCTTGAGATTCAGTTCACGGACATATGTCCTGATATTTTCTTATAAAATATGCTGGTATTATTCATAATTCATTGTTCAATAAATGATGGAAAGCTGTCCTGGACTAAATGGAGCAAAATAGGCCCAAACCATGATGCTACCACCTCCATGTTTCACAGATGGGGTAAGTTTCTTATACTTGAGGGCAGTGTTTTTCTTTCATTAAACATAATGCTTCTCATTTAAACCAAAAAGTTTTATTCTGGTCTCATCCATCCATCTATTGGCTTGTTCATGTGATCTTTAACAAACTGTAGACAGGCAGCAGTGTTCTTTTTGGAGAGCAGTAGCTTTCTCCTTGTAACCCTGCCATGCACACTATTGTTTTTAGTGTTCTCCTGATGGTGGACTCATGAGCGCTAACATTAGCCAATGTTAGAAAGGCCTTTGGTTGCTTAGACGTTACCCTGGGTTCCTTTGAGACCTCGCGGACTATTACGCGCCTTGCTCTTGGAGTGATCTTGTTGGTCAGACACTCCTGGAGAAGGTAGCAATGATCTTGATCTGTCTGGCTGTGGATTGGTGGAAGCCAAACTCTTCAGAGATGATTTTGTAACCTTTTCCACTCAGATATGTAATATTGGATCATTTTCTTCAATAAATAAATGACCAAGTATAATATATTTGTCTCATTTGTTTAATTGGGGTCTCTTTTATCTACTTTTAGGACATGTGTGAAAATCCGATGATGTTTTAGGTTACATTCATGCAGAAATATAGAAAATTCTACAAACTCTCAAGCACCACTGTAACTAAAGTGAACGTGCAGTAAGTAAGGAATAAAAAGCTCATTTTTGTATTGTTATAGAAAAATAAGAGATGAAGGAATGGTGTGACAAAGCAGGGCTACTGTTACCATCCAGAGGTTGATTGTTTCATTATGACATCATGCCCTGAAGCATTTTATTCTTCTTACATCACAGTAATTTGCCAATGATAAATTTTTTTTTATTAATTAAAGAATGAGGTTATACTTTTTACCAATTTAACGTTTTGTATACTGACGCAGAATGTACACAAGACACATTAGTTCCAGCTATTACCAGTTGTTTCCTCACTGGCTTTTGTAAAAATATCTAAAAATAAAGAGATTAGACTATGACAGTTGGTTAGCAGGAATGTTTTAGCTACAGAACCTGTTTGCTAAACTAGCAGGCTAGCTAACTTAGCCAATTTCAGAGATGTACTAATTCCTTGTTGTTATGGTAAGGTTTTATTTTGATATGATTGCCTGCTGCTAAATAAAAACTGAAATACCAGTGACAAAATCATGCTAGCGCTTATGTAGCTACCTGGCTAGTTTTTGTGGCTTGCAGGAGGATGTGTGTGTTTTTATGTAACATATTCATGTATATTCATACATCCTGGCATTTTAGTGAGGCTAAAGATGTAGAGATATTGCTAGGCTTATTTCTTTTTCTACATAAGATATTGGTTCAAATTTACACATTCATGGATACCTTATTACTCTTACAAATGTGACTAAAATATTTCCCCTGGGGACTACTAACTTCTAATTAGAAAATAAATAAATTCAAAGAATCTCCTCGTGCTCAGTGTGGTGTTATATAAATTTTGGCTTTGTTTAATTTCTGAGCACAGCCTCTTAGCATCTCCCTCGTTACTGTATGATTACTTTTCTCCTCCACACAAGACAGCTGTTGCGTAAATCTGCAGTAATTACAGGCACCAGGGGCCTTCACTTTTGTTTCTCTGAAGCATTACAACACCTACACTAATCTCCGCATTTTCCCGCTAACACTGAGCTCCTTTTAGATAATTCATTTAAGACGTGAAAGCCTCATTCTCCCCCAGGCGCCATGTTGATTATTTCATTTTATCATGTGATTCACCGGCAATGTGGTGATGAAGCAGGCGTAAAGTGAGTCACGTATCCCACGAACATCTGTGTGCTACAGTGAGCGACATTCACTCCTCTGCATCCTAACATGCTCTCGCTGCATTATTTTTAGAAAAATTGAACCTCCTGGGAGGCATACCTTTGGAGATGATCCAAGATTATACAGAAATCTGCAGGGAATCATTGTGAAGAGCTGAGGTCAAAAGCAGCGAGTAGCGGGTCTTGTAAAATAAGGTCAGGTCTTGACACCTGCGATTGAGGAGCCCGCATAAACCTTAAGGTTTGGGCTGATTGGTCTTGCAGTGGGAGGTTAATTGGTGATATTTGTATGCTCACTTGAAGCTAGAGCATGGGTGCAGGTTTATAGGCCATCTGGAACACACGGTATGGACCACAACACAACATTACACTACACAACACACACACAGCACACAGCATCTGCTTTCTGTCGAGTTGCTTTACTGTAATGTGATGCATGGCTGAACAGCCTCCCCAGGCACCAGCGCGCCTTCTGGAGTAATGTCTCCTCTCTGTAGAACGATACTTAATTCCTAATTATAAGCCTTGCCTAAAGGCAGGAACTTACAGAATTACAGTGGAGTTAAAGAACATTATCATTGCTCATTTTTAGCAGCAGTTGTATTGTAAAGTCATATCTGTCAGCACTTACTGTATTATGCAGTGAATGGTGTTTGGCTGCGTCCCGTTTATTCTCTCCTTAAAAGACCAATCCATTGGCTCAGAAAGACAAAATCAGTTTTATAAAATATCAAAATGGACGATAAATATGAAAATTAAACTAAAACTATTTTACCATCTGAATCACTTCTGTCTGAATTAAAGGCTGTATTCAGCCTCTGCATCTGTGAAGTCCAACTGTTATGTTCATTTTTACACAGGAACAGTTATGTGTATTCTGAATCGGGTTTCACGTGTCAGTTTTCTGAGCTCCACATTCAGATTCACATTCAAATCACCCATGTGCAGTTCATGCATCAGTGGTTCCCGGATTTCTCTTGAGTGTCTGAGAGGGAGTTTGTAAATAGCCACCACTGGACCACTGCCTTTAAACACTCTCAAAAAAATCAGGGATACAAAATACGGACCAAATAACACGTTTAGTTTTATACATTCTTTTCTTCACTGTCAAATGTAATGTGATTTTACATAAAAGCAAGAGACAATTTAACAATGAAATGACAAAAATGACTAATATGATGATATAAGGATGAGAACATGGCGAGAATTGAAATAAATAAATAAATCTATTAGGAGTCTAGTATATTGCCAACATATTACAGCATGACTTACTTATAATAAGCACATTATTTAAAGCAAGATTTGGTGTAATTTAGCAGTATGGCGTCCACCATTGTTATTTGGCAGTTTCTATGTAAAATAGCACTTGATCCAGCACATGCTTTTATTTTGCTTTTTTTTTTCTATCACATCCTGACAGTTGTACTACAGCTATCAACTCGACATCATCCTTTTGTCCATTTCGTGTCTTACAGCGTCCACTTTAAAATTTTTATTTTCCTCATCTTAAGGTGTTCCTCAGGGATCAGTGTTAGGGTTGTACTTTTTGTGTTACAGGTAAGAAGACCTGTAAATGTCTTAAATGTAATTCTGCATTGAACTGACAGCCAGCTACAGTGAAGTAAATGGGAATAATTTGATCCCAGGGTTTGACTCGAGAACTGCGTCTGCTACATTTTGGATGTACGCTCCAAACACAAGAGTATTAAAAGGATCTAGTCTATAGACAACAAAAGCATGATTCAGCATTTCAGATGCATAAACAGTATAAGATGGAGACAGGAACTGTTCTTTAGGTCAGATGCTGTTTTATTCAGGGTATTAACAAGGCACCAAGCAAAACTCAGGCATTTCTGGCCATGGCAATAGCAATGTGAAATTGATCCAAGACAAAATCCATGCTAAAATATGCCAAAGAGTCAAGCTGTATAGCATTAATCTTTTTCAGTAGTGGGTTTGTAATGAATATAAATCTGGCATCATCATAAGAATGAAAAAAACATATCATCAAGGGGTAAATGACATGATCTGGGATTTCCTTTTCCCTCTGACTGTTTTTTCCCATCGATGCTGTTCCCTCTTTGGAATCCAGTCCCAGTTTGGATTTTTAATGCTGTTATAGATGTTTTCTGTATCGACGTGGACTTATATCAGACTTATTGCCAGTTATGTTCAGACTTGATCTTAGTCAACATGATCTTAGTCTCGAACTGTAGTTTGTAAAAATAATGATTGTTTTGTCAAACACACACAAGAAGTCATTTCTTCTTCTATAAAACAGCCTCATCGTTTCTGAAATAAAGACTCAGCTCAGTCCCTTTCATTTGGACTCGATCTTGTCTTGATATTGACTTCCTTAACATTCAGTCTTGACTCAATCTAGGCTAGACTTGATGTTTTATGAATGACTTTATTTGCTATATATGTTACATTTTTTATGTGCTATATATTTATATGTTAAATATATGTTGTATGTTTAGTATGAAGTGTATTGTTTTCTTTCGTTTAACCCCTGAAACTCCCAGACTATTATTCAGTTATACATCTTAAAGCCTATTTATCAGTTATTATTATCTATTATTCAGTATCTGGGTGAAGGTTTTAGGAGTGTTTGAGGGTTAGCAGCACTTTGAGTTGCGTGTGTGATGATTTGGACCTGCAGTTTGCATGATGTTAAACCGGTAACTATTAGAGAAGGAAATTTTCATTAACTTAGGTTTTTTTGTTCAGTTCAGTCACAACCTTCATTCATTTCATTTGTTTGTTTGTTTGTTTGTTTGTTCATTCATTCATGCAGTAAGCTAACACTTCTTGAAAGACCGATATGATGCAGTTTGTTCGCCTGCAGTTTGTTTCTCCAAATCATTCAGCTCCTGCGGTTGTTCATTTTCTTGTTGTCAAACTTGAAATTGCAAAAAATATTAGCCTAATAATTTTATGTTTTAAATATAGCATTGCATTACTGCAAAATTCACCCAATATTAAAATAAATTACTGGCCAATTTTATCAAAACAATAAAAGAAAATAGCCTGCAAGTAGCCTGGATTTTCAATAACTACAAAAGACATGCTGTTTTGCATTTGAATCACTTTTATTATAAATAAGTACTATAATAATTAGAGACAATGGGATTTATGTAAATAACATAATATGTTTCCACTGTGCTTGCTGGTCCATTTATTAACCTATGTCTTTGAAAATCTGGTTTGTTCACAGAATCGCCAAACAACTGCAAATAAAAGAAGACAGGTCACCGGTCCGATAGGCTGCGTTGCCATATCCAGTTCTCATTTGTCTTAATTTCCTCCGCTTGCTCCAGGCTCCTGCGGTCATTTGCATTTGCTTGATTGACATGTCAGTGAGGCAGTCGGTCTTCAGCTTTTGGCTAGTTCTGAGCCAGGCGGGGGTGAGGAAGGAATGAGAGAGACGAACTGAAAAGAGTCAAGTGATTGTGGACAGTAGAAAGACAGATGTGAGTCAGACAGATGAATCACTGATCAGTTCAGTTTCAGTTTGTTTGTTCTCTTGGGTGATTCATTTGAAAAGATTCATTTGTTTGTTCAGTTTCCACCTCTAGTAGCTATGGGTTTCCTTGGCTGATAGCTACATTAATCAGAACCAGAACCACAGACGCAAACATCAGACACTAGATGTCTTGGCTGATTGACTATACTTGTCGAAGGAGAATATGATGCACATTTTATTTTTGACTTTGCTTTAAGTGTTCCAGCCCTGTTTTTATATTGATTCGATGCAGAACAGTGTGCAGACGTGAGCCTGCTGTTCCTGTGTAATAATTACTACGCGCTTTGATGGCCTCTGCTGCACTTTGGGCTCTGCAGGCTGACAGGATTAGGCTGTGTCTGGAAGTTTGGCAGTATTGATTCTGGCGCTGTGCTGTAATCAGCTCTGGCAGCAGCTCAGCTTAGGGCAGGTCTGTCTCCTGGGCATGATTGGTCAGGGTAAACAATAAGCCGTTCACTCAGCAGGATTTTACACCAGCCTGCATACTGTATGTACCACCAGTTTATACAAAACCTCCAGAGTTTATACAAGACAATGCAAAATTTATTTCAACTCCTCAGGGTGTCTTTAGTGGCCTGATATTTATAATATCTAACACTTTAACCTTTTCTTTCTAAACAAACTGACAATAAGAAACAAAGCAGTAAACTATAATAGACACCTCCAGATAAATGTTTCTGAATCCTGATTATTTTAGCATTGTTTAAAATTATTTAAAATACTCAATACTTTAAGAGCAGTTATAAGTGAATAAGTGTATACCACAACACTGACAAATTCTTGATTCAGATTAGTTAGACAGACAGATAGATATATACAACCCGAATTCCAGAAAAGTTGGGACGTTCTTTAAAGTTGAATAAAATGAAAACTAAAAGACTGTCAAATCAGACGAGCCAATATTTTATTCAACAGAACATAGATAACATAACAAATGTTCAATCTGGGAAATTGTACACCTTTATCCACTAAATGAGCACATTTCAAATTTGATGCCTGCTACAGGTCTCAAAATAGTTG
>JAQQZR010047971.1:0-18381 GCA_030068235.1 Notoglanidium macrostoma
TGTGTGTGTGTGTGTGTGTGTGTGCTATTTTAGAGTGTGTATGCCAGGATGTGTGTATGTGTGGGTGGGTGTGTGTGTGTATGTTAATGTGTGTACGTCAGGATGTGGGTGTGTGTGGGTGGGTGGGTGTGTGTATGTTAATGTGTGTACGTCAGGATGTGGGTGTGTGTGAAGATGTGAAACTAAAGACACAGAATACAATGGGACAGAGAAGTGGTCTCCGAAAGCTGATGAGGTGTGCTAGGTTCTGGTCAATTGATATGCTAACTTGGGAAATTCAACACAATAAGGACAAGGTTAAAGTTAATGGATAGAAAAATGCTACTAGAAAAATGTAAACTAAGAATTTTATCTGAAAATACTTAAATCTGCAGTACCTGAGTGTATACTTAAATCAGCCCTAATAGGCAGAGCGGAGCAAGACTTAAAGAAAAATTAAACAGAATGAGGGAGGACAGCTATTAAATTTAAGCCTCATGCAGGATGGAGAGAGAACAGAAAAACCCAACAATATGGCTGCAGAAAATACACCTCTGTTAACAATATCATATTAACTAAAACATCAAACATAATTCATAAATAAGTACATACAAGAACTGAGCAACAGCTAACAACCTTAGGGGGGAAAAAACCCCCCCCAAAAAAAAAAAAAAACTAAACTCGCTGTTGAAGTGAGCTAAACTGAACTAAACTGAGTTGAAGTTGTATCCATGTGTAAGACATGCGTTAACCACTGCAATGTAATCTGCTCTAACCTGAACTAACTGTCATGAAAAAAAATTAACACCTATAATAAACAGAAGCAAAAAAGAAAGAGCTTCAAAAGATAAATCACTCCAGCTTACCCCAATAAACATAAAGGGCACAACCGTTAACATAGATGTCACCATAATATAAAAACACAACATATCTGCGATGATAACAAAAAAAAGGAAAACTCTTACCAGTATACGAGTCTCAAACCATTAAAAAGACAGGAACAGAGCGACTTCACAGCTTATAGAAACACCTCACAAATGGGCTAGGTGGAAACATTGGTGATTGGTGACCCCCCTAGTCCTCATTGAATGACTTAAGGTAAAAAAGCTTATCAATAAATTGATAAAAACATACAAAATGAGAGCGGTATTCTCGTCTGTTGCTGCAGTCAGCTTTGTAAACGTCACTAGTAGTATTCTATAATCAAAGCAATTAATTAATAAATCAATTTGATTGGGAGCCAGTGCAGTGTAGATAAGACGTTCCTTTCTGCATTCTGGAGTAACTGGAGCTTGTTTATGCACCTACTGGAACATCCAGAGGGTAAGGCATTACAATAATCTTTCCTAGAGGTAACAAAAGCATGAACTGGTTTTTCTGCATCATGCAGTGCCATCATATTTCTTATCTAAGCAATATTTCTGAGAAAGAAGGCTATCCCAGTAATATTTATAATGTAATGATACATGAGAGATGAATGAGAGACTGGTGTCAATAAGATCTGGAAAATAAAGGGGAGGTTTGATATTGTTCTCTAATTGGACAGCTGACAGGGGTCAAGGTCAGGTTTTTTTAATCAGGGGTTTGATAACTGCTAATTCAAAGGATTTACGTACATAGTGCTAAGGGAAGAATTGATTATTTTTAGAATAGGTCTGATTGCTTCTGGTATTATCTGTTTGAGTAAATGTAGGTAAGGGTAAAATACAGGTTGATGATTCTGATGAGGAAATTTTTTTATTTAGTTTTTATTTTATTTAGTCTCTCAAAGGAGGGTAAAACATTCTAATGGCTGATCTGATATAGATATATTGTTGTCTACAGGGTTAGTTATCAAACTGTCTAGCTCTAAAATCATAGTCTGAATTTTTTGCCTTATATTTTCAATTTTGACACTGAAAAAAATCATGAAGTCACTGCTGCTACATATTGATGTTTCTGAGGCAGTCTTATTCCTAGTTAATTTTGCTACAGTATTAAATAAGGATATAGGAATATTTTTGTTCTCTTCTATTAGGGTGGAGATATTCATTGATTGAGCAGTACTAAGAGCTTTCCTATAGCTCAGGAGGCTCTCGTTTCATGCTAATTTAAATATTATCAATTTAGTTTGATGCGATTTACGTACATTCTAATTCTGAGTGGTCTGTTATAGGATGCTTGTGTCCTTGTTATACCAGGGTGCTAATTTTTTCTCTCAAATAAATTTTCTTTTAAGTGGGGATTCATTATCTAGAGTACAGCAGAACGTTGAGCGGAAGCATTTAGAAGCCTGATCAAGTTCTTTGGGGTCTAAAGGTGATACAATCAAAGTTGATAATTCTGGGAGATTATTGATAAAACTCTATGCAGTAGCTGATGTGAATGTTCATTTGTCATGATAGCATGACAAGGTGCATATATTATAAGTAAAACACATTTTAAATGAGATAAGATAAAAATCTGATATAGTTTCAGACTGTGGAAATGTGACTATATTTTCTATACTTAATCTAACAGTTAGTACTACATCAAGGGTGTGACCACCAACATAAGTGGGTCCTACCACGTTCTGATTAACTCCTACTGAGTGGAAACAAACACTGTTCTCAGATGATCTTCTTTGTTATTGAAATGAATAGTAAAGTCTCCAACAATTAATGCTTTGTCTCAAAAGACAAGGCCTAGCTAATTCCACATGCCTTAATATGGAGTATCCTCTAACCAGAGCTCTTTCAGGTTTTTCAGTAGGCGCCTCACTGAGGAGAGCAAAAATATTTGACACGTGAAGTGAAGCAGATTTGTGCTCCCGAGGGTGAGCTTTAGTGCTACCTTTGGTTCTGCGATTTTTGTCGTGAAATCATCACCCATTCTCCCCCACTGTGAGAGCTCTAATGTCAGAGTTGGGAGGTTACTAACTCTGAATAAGGAATCCAGACTTTCACCTACAGACACTACACTTGTTTTGGCATGTTTTGCTGCATCTGGACCAGGACAGCTTAACGGAACAATTAATTCTGAATTATACCAGCAAATTCTAAAGGAAAATATCAGGAAATCTGAATGAAATCATGAACTGAATCTCAAGAGAAAGTGGGTCATGCAACAAGACAATGACCCTAATCTAAAAATGGTTAAACAAGAATAAAATTACTGTTTTGAAATGTCATCGTTCTGACCTTAATCCAATATAAATGTTGTGTGAGCAGTTCATGTGAGAAAGGCCATCAACAACTACAACAGTTAAAGCTGTTCTGTATGGAGGAATGAGCTAACATCCCTCCAAGCCAGTGTGCAGGACAAATCAAGTGTTACCAGAGACATTTAGCTGCAGTTATTGCTCACAAGGAAGTATGAAAGCAAAGGTACACATACTTTTTCCCCTCACAGATATGTAATATTGGATCATTTTCCTCAATAATTAAATGAACAAGCATAGTATTTTGTCTCATTTGTTTAATTGGGTTTTCTTTATCAAATTTTTAGGACTAGTTATATTTATGCAGTAATACAGCCATTCTAAATTCACAACCTTTTAAGCACCACTGTACATGATAGTAACATGGTCAGAAATTCATTTTAGTAGGTGTTAGGAATATCCTAAATTGGCTGCAGGTTCTGTACATTTAAATTAGTAAGTGTGATATGTGCATCCATTATCGGCATGGTGAGCGCAGGATAGGAGACGGAGGCAAATTAAACATGTTTCACACACAGGGCAGAGATACAAAAACCGCAGGCAAAAAAGTTATCCAAAACAGAAAAGGTTCAGTTGATTGGCAAACAGAGTATAAGAGGGTAATCCAAAGACAGTGATCAAAAACAGAGAATAGAGTCCAAAACACAGGAAATCAAACACGGGTAGAATCATGCTCGGCAATAGCAGACGGGGCTAAACTAATGCTTCGCAGGGAAGTAGTGAAACTGAGGGTCCTTTTAAACATGGTTTGAGTGTTCATAGATGAGATGCACCTGCATCCTTCTGATTGGCCTAATGGCTGGGAACAGGTGCTCACGGTAACTGTAGTCCGTGTGGTCTCCGTCTGAATGCGGAAGTGCGCACTTCTGTTTAGACCGTGATGGAGATGTGAAAAGCACAGCGTGCACAGCCGTATCTTCAAGGCACGCTGTGCGAGGAGCAGATCATGACAGAACCCCTCCTCCAAAGGCGCTACAACCGGAGCGCCTAACAAAGTTATTCCATGGGGGGCATGGACCTGTAGGTGCCGGTATATCACTGGTCTCCACCATGCCGAATTTGTGCCTAGATGAGGGCGTGGGCAGGAACTCAGGCAGGAACACAGGCATAGCTGCAAACTTGACTGGAGAAACTGGAACAGGAGCAGGCTCTGTGAGCACAGCGGGAACAGGAGAAGGCTCTGTGATCACGACTGGAACAGGCGCTGTGACTTGCGAGGAAACAGCCATGTGACATGCACGGGAACAGGTGCTGTGACTTGTGCAGAAACTGGAACTGAAACAGGAACAGGCTCCGTGACTGGAACTGGAGCGGGTTCCATGACTTTGACAATCTCTGTGATGTTTAGAGGAACTGTCTCTGTGATGTTTATGGGAACCGTCTCTGTGACCTTGATTGAGGCACTGCGACTTGCACTGAAACAAGTGCTGAGACATATATACCGGAACAGGCTCAGTAACCTTGACGTGGACAGTCTCTGTGGCCTTGAAATGGACAGTCTCTGTGGCCTTGACGTGGACAGTCTCTTTGGCCTTGGCAGAAGAGGGCTCTGGCTTGGTGACTTGGACAGGAGCGGTCTTTGGCTCTGGCCTGTTTACTTGGACAGGAACAGGAATAAAATCCATGTGAGCGACTGTGGCTTGAACTGGAGTCGGAACAGGAACAGGAACAGGAGCTGGCTCCGTGCTAGCAACTTTGGCTGGAACTGGAACAGGAGCGGGCTCTGGGAGAGCGACTGTGACTGGAGTGGCTTCTGACCCTTGTGGCAATCCAGACTTGAGTTCAGGTGTATTTTTGGTCACAGACTTAGGCGAAGATTTTGCTCCCGGCATGGTTTTGGACTCTGGTGTGGACTTGGAACAGGACTCTGGTGCAGACCTGGAACAGGACCTTGGCATGGACTTGAGCTTGGACTCTGGAGTGGTAGCCTCTTCTTTGGCCATTTGAGGGAGCTCGGGAGTGGTTGCCGCATTTTCTGCCACTTGAGGGAATTGTGGAGCGGTTGCCTCAGTTTTGGGCACTTGAGCGGGCTCTGGAGCGATTTCCTCCTTTTTGGCCACTGGAGGGGGCTCTGGAGCGGTTGCCTCCCTTTTGGCCACTTGAGGGGGCTCTGGAGCAGTTGCCTCCCTGAAGGCTTCATAGAACAACCCAAGCGCTTCACCAAAGTCTCTAGGATTCTGAAGACACGGGTGCTCCATGCTGAAAAAGTTTTTAGCAAACATACGCACAGGTCCAGTGAGCCAATGAGTCATACACCTCACCCAGACAGGGTCTGAAGGTCTTGGTTCCATCAGGATCTCCCAGAAAATATGGCAGTGGAGCAGAAACAAACATGGAGGTTTCTTCACCCCATCGTACTGCTCTGGTGGCTCCATTTCCCACTGCCACAGAAACAGGGTGGTCATGGTGGTCATACACCCATCCTGGATATGGATCCAGGCTACCACTCCAGAGTCCAAGCTCAAGTCCACGCCAAGGTCCTGTTCCAAGTCTGCGCCAGAGTCCTGTTCCAAGTTCGCACCAGAGTCCAAAACCATGCCGGGAGCAAAATCTTCGCCTGAGCCTGTGACCAAAAATATACCTGAACTCAAGTCTGGATTGCCACAAGGGTCAGAAGCCACTCCAGTCACAGTCGCTCTCCCAGAGCCTGCTCCTGTTCCAGTTCCAGCCAAAGTTGCTAGCACGGAGCCAGCTCCTGTTCCTGTTCCGGTTATCGCTCCAGTTCAAGCCACAGTCGCTCACATGGATTTTATTCCTGTTCATTGCAGGTGACAGCAGGTGACCCTGCTGCGTCCTCGTTGCGGCGAAGCAGGCTGTCACGGCGTTCCCGCCATCGGGACATGGTGAGACACAGCTGCAGGATAGGAGACGGAGGTAAAATAAATGTGCTTATTTCACACACAGGGCAGAGGTACAAAAACCGTAGGCAAAAGAGTAATACAAAACAGAGTATAAGAGGGTAATCCAAAGATAGTGAACAAAAACAGAGAATGGAGTCCAAAACATGGGAAATCAAACACGGGTAGAATGACGCTCGGCAATACTAAATCTAATACTTCGCAGGGACGTAGCGAAACTGAGGGTCCTTTTAAACATGGCTTGATTGTTCATAGATGAGATGCACCCACATCCCTCTGATTGTCCTAATGGCTGGGAGCAGGTACTAGGTAGAGGTACAGGTACAGGTAACTGTAGTCCGTGTGGTCTCCGTCTGAATGTGGAAGTGCACGCTTCCGCTTAGAGCGTGACAGAGATGTGAAAAGCAAAGCGTGCGTGGCCGCATCTTCAAGGCGCGCTGTGCGCGGAGCAGATCATGACAGGTAGACACTGGAAAGTAGTAGAAGTGCTGGAGTTTGTGCTGAATTTGTCATTTAATTATTTAAGGCAAAACCTTTAATAAGCACAGGAAATAAAATACCTTTATGACAGTTTCACTGAAAATTATTAAAAGAACATACTAGTAAAATGGGCGAAATATACTATGTGGCCAACAATTTGTGACACCTGACCATCACATCCATTTACTGTATGCTTATTCCAAAACCTTGGGCATTAAAATGGTCCCCCCTTTGCAGCTATAACAGCTCCCATTATTCTGAGAAGGCTTTCAACTAGATTTTGGAACATGGCTGTGGGGATTTATGTTCAGTTACAAGCCCAGCCACAAGGCACAGAAGTCATATGAGAAGGCCTAGAGCATAGACGGCTTTCCAATTCAGCCCAGAGAGGTTAGGTTTCTGTGCAAACGACACAATAACCTTGGCATACCATTACTTCATGGACCTTGCAGTGTGCTCAGGGACACTGTCATACTGGAAGATGGCTTGGCCATTTAGTTCCATCCATCCATTATCTATATTGCTTATCTATTAAGGGTCATGAGGAAGCTAAAGCCAATCAAAGCTAACTTTAGGCAAGAGGCAGGATACGCCCTGGGCAGGTCGTCAATCTATTGCAGGGCTAACACAAAGATGAACAGCCATTCACATTCACATTCACACCTATGGGCAAATTAAAGTAGCCAGTTGACCTACTCTGCATGTCTTTGGGCTGTGGGAGGAAACCAGAGAGCTCAGAGGAAACCCAACCAGGCACAGGGAGAACATGCAGACTCCAAACACTCCAGACTCCAGTCGACCATCAGGGTTGGACCTGGAACATTCTTGCTGTGAGGCAACAGTGTTAACCACAGCATCACACCTTAATCTCCCTGCACTGGAAATAATAATCCTACAGCATTCAAAGACATTATAATCTAGACAATTGTGTGCTTCCAACTTTGTGGCAACAATGTGGGGAAGGCACACCTATGGGTGTGATGCTCAGGTGTCCTCATGCTTTTGGTCATATATTGTACTATTTATCTTATAATACGACATCTAACCTTATTTTTTACATCCTGCAGTAGACCTCCTGTACCAGCCCTGAGTGCAGAGTGTAGCTTGCTGGCATTCAAAAAGAATTTACAAACATTCAGCTATTTGCAAATCAAACAAGAACAATTTAAATAGCTCAACAAAACTAATATTACAAGTGGTTTCTCCACATTCAACACAAAATGCCACTTTTAATGACTATTGCAGTTTCAAAATTATGCAATTCCTTCATGACAAGCATCTTTTGTACTCAGTAGAACACCTTTTTGCTGTCATGACCCGCTGCAAACGTGATGCATAGCCAGACACCAGCTTCTGGCAGTGTTCCCGAGGAATCTTATCCCAGTCCTTGTGGGCAGAATACTAATATTCTTGAGTTTGTGGGCTGCAACCACTTTCTCCAAATCCCACCAGAGATTTTCTATGGGGTTCAAGTCAGCCACTTGGATCTTCCAGGACTTTTTCTTAAACCAAGCCTTGGTGGACTTTGAGGTATGCTTGGGATCATTGTCCTGTTGGATCAGCGATTAATCTAAACAATTCCACTTTGTGCTCTAATCGAACTGAACCTTGTAACTGGTCCCATAGGCAGAGGCAGTGGTACTAATAGCCTAGGATGGTAAAAATAAAAACAAAATATATTTTTCTATGCCAATTGTCACAGCCAAAAAAAATGTCTTGCTAAATAATAAAAAAGATGTTTATTTTGTATGGATCTGGGATTTATCTTGTCTCGCTATAGCCAGCCTGACACTTGCATACAGACGTGGCTCAAAGAGACATGTATTGTTGGGTGCCAAAGAGGGAACTAGTCGTGAAGGAGCGAGTGAAGCTTCAGGGG
This sequence comes from Notoglanidium macrostoma, assembly GCA_030068235.1. Classification (NCBI taxonomy): domain Eukaryota; kingdom Metazoa; phylum Chordata; class Actinopteri; order Siluriformes; family Auchenoglanididae; genus Notoglanidium; species Notoglanidium macrostoma. The sequence goes on from JAQQZR010047971.1 coordinate 8,375, forward strand.
GCTTCATATTCAAGTACAGTATGTGCGTACAGTATATGCCAGGGTGTGCCTGGATTTTTGAAATTTTGAAACATTTTCATGTCAGTGGCATAACTAATGCGTAACTTATGCGCTTATGCGCAACCTTTACGCAACAACTGCACATCACTGTCACTGCTTGCCATTGCATACCATTGCATAGGAATTTATGACAATGTAAACACCCATAGAATGTAGTGGCGCATGTTGGCATGCATATGTTGTTCATATGTTGCACATATTTTCCACACGGCGCACAGTAGCAAGCAGTGGCTCGCCAAAATTAGCGCCATCATTTTGGTCAACAACTGATCATATTGTCTAAACTCATGTCTTCCGGTCAACCAATCTATGCCCCACACACTCCTTGGTTTCTTTTTTTTGCCTGGGATGCTTTATGCTTTATTCTCTCCTCCTCCTCTATTCCTCCTCCTCTAATTTCAACTGATGGTCAACAATCATAATGCCCACAGCCAAGTGACTGCCATAGTGTTCCAATGCGTGGGCTGTCACACCTCAAATTCCTGAAATGACTTCACACATGCTTCACTATAGCATGCCAATGAGTGATCATTCATGATACTGAGTACAGGTGTGCCCAATGTCATATTGTCACAACAGATGTGCAAAGAGTGCATGCCCTTGGCACAACTATAGCATAATAATTATTGCCATAGCATTCCATTGCTATTGTCTTAGACGTGTCGACGCGACGGATCGAAAGGTCGCTGGTTTAATTCCCTGGATTGGTAGGAAAAATGTGAATGAACATCACTTTCCCTTCCCTCTGCATCCATGGCTGACGTGTCCTTGAGCAAGGCACCTAACCCCAAAAACTGCTCCCCGGGCATTGTAGTGCTGCCCACTGCTCCGGCTATGTGTTCACTGCTTGCATGGGTTAAATGCAGAGGAAACATTTCACTGCATGTTGTACCATGTATGATTGTGTATGTGACAAATAAAATTTGAATTTGAAATGCGCACATAGTTCATAACTTATGCATGACAGATGGAATGACATGGTGCAAACTATGCTTAACTTTATCGTAATGACAACAGTGTCATGCCCCCTTTGGCATGCATTGGAACACCATAATGCAAACCTGTTCATGACCAAAATTCATGCAAGTTTCACACTGGCTTGTGTCTCACTTGCTCTGCAGTCAGTACTAGGTCAATGATTAGGACATTGGACCACTAATCAGAAGGTCTTTAGTTCAAATCCCATCACTGCCACTTTTGGGCATTTGAGCAAGGTCTTGAACCCTTCAACACCATCAAGGTAATTGTTGGCTACTTTGAAGAATCTAAAATATAAAACAAATGGTTTTTTTTTGGCTTTTTTTGTTATTCCACATTAGTACATATATAGTCTATATGTTATTTCATAGTTTTGTTGTCTTCAGTAGAGTATGTTGTTCTACAATGTAGAAAATATTCAAAATAAAAAAAAATGTTATGAAGGACTAGATTTATCCAAACTTTTGACTGGTTCTTTAAGTCGCTCTTGACAAGGGCATCTGCAAAATGCCATAAAGTAAGTTGTAAACATCAACTGCAAAATCCAATGGTTAAGTCTAAAGGCTTGCCTAATTGTTATTAGCATTCCAAAGATTAGCTATCAAGAAATACAAATGATGTTTTTATCATTTCAGTATATTGTCATTTTGTCACAAACGTATTTAGTTGCCTACAGAAATCTTAGAACCTTTATTTTTTTATTTTCAGCCTTAACCTATCTACAGGTAGTAAAACATGGTATTAGGTATTTTTCAAACCTCCACCCCGTGTCTATGCAGGATGGAAGGTTTATGTATAAATGTAAAGTTTATGTAAAGAGGTTTATGTATATATTATGTAGGACCTTAGTCATTAAATTTTATATTCAGTAACATGTAACAGTAACATCCTGATGTAGGAATCACCTGACTTCTCTTAATTTGTAAGCTGTAAGGTTTGTCAGATGAGCATGTGAACTCGCTCCTTGTTCAAACAAACTTTCACGCAAACATTCCTATTTACAGTAGTAAACCCAAATGAGGATGGGTTCCCTTTTGAGTTTGGTTCCTCTCAAGATTTATTCCTCTTTTGTCTCAAGAAGTTTTTCCTTGCCACCGTCGCCACAGGCTTGCTCATTAGGGATATATATATAGCTATATTTATAGATTCACAAGTTTATATAGATACAAGTTTATATCAGAATTTAAATACTTCTGTGAAGCTGCTTTGTGACAATGTCTGTTGTTAAAAGTGCTATACAAATAAAATTGAACTGAATTAATTTGAATTAGTTTGAATAGTTAACACACTCATAAAAACATTGGGTCTGTGGAATTCAGCTTGGATTTCCCCACAGTGTGTGTGTCTGTCTGTCTGCCTGTCTTAGGCAGGGGTGTCAAAGTCCGGCCCCTGGGCCAAATGCAGCGCACAGGTTAATTGATGTTAATTAATAGATGTTAATTGGCCTGTGGCTTTTCGCTTAGAATATATGATTATGTGGTCCGCAGGTCAACAAGTGTCAAATTTTTCCTTTCACCTCACAGTAGCAACAGACTTTGTTAACACAGTTAGCAAAAATGCAAGAGCCTTTTTTCTCTGACTACATCTGCAAATTAATTTACGGAATGATATTTAATCATGGCTGCAGACAAAAAGTTCAAAGTTAAAAGTGAGAAGGAGTTACTTAAAAAGAGTTGGAAACCATTAAGCGTGGAAAAACTTTCATGAATTCCTGTGTTATTCTGTGATTATTATATTATTGTTGCAATACACATTTTGGTTTGTGATGAATTTGAGATGATAGAATTTCAGCTTTCATTTCATGATATTTACATCTACACAGGTTAAAAACCTAGAACATGGCATCTTTTGTTGATCCAGCCATTTTTTAAGTGATCAAAAATATTGGAAGACATAACTGACAAGTGTTTCTTGTTTTCAGATATACCCTGTTAGACTGACTGAATGACATTAGCAGTAAAAGTACAATGCTTAGCCTCTACTAAAGTGATGAAAAGGAGAAAAAAAAAGGATTTGCTTATGATACAAAACATACAAACTCATCAGTCAAGCAGGGTGGAGGTAGTCATGCTTTGCATCACGGGGACACAGAAGGTGGAGAGGTCCTCATCTCTTCACCCTTGGCAGGGACTCTCCTTGGGGCTTTCCCTTTGGAGTGGTTGTGCAATGAGACCTTGAGGCACATCTTTGACCAAATTCAGCCTAATGTTGCTCTCACACATATTTAACAATTATTAAAGATAGGTAATGTCAAGTGACCGAGGACATTCAAACTAAGGAGGACACGACCCGGTTGTTGATACCAAAGTTGATACCATGGCTGGGCACATTGGACAGGACAATACATATCCATACCCCTTTGAAAGAATTGTTATGAACCTCATTGCACCATTAGACTGAAGGGCACAAGGGCATCGCTTTGTGTTAGTGGACTAAGCAATGCAATACCTGGAAGCATTGCCTTTGCACAACATCTCAGCACACAGTGCTGTGAAGGCGGTCTTCCATGTTATTTATTGAGTTGGGATCCCAAAAGAGATCCTGACTGATCAAGTCACTACCTTTATGTAACACACACTTCACAAATTGTACAAATTATTGGAGGTTACATTAACTCATATCAGTGTTTATCATCCACCGACGGATGGGCTGATCGAATGGTTTAATCAAACACTTAAAAGCATGATTTGCAAGTTAATTTATAATGATATCATAATAAATGATATCATAAATAAAAGCTGAAATTCTGTTCTATTGTCTCTTTTCTACTGTCTTTTTGAGCTCAAACCCAAATGTCTTCAGTGAATTGACTTTTTGAACTGGCCTTGTATGCACATGTGAGAAGTTCAGTTGCTGAGTTCTGCAAATTACAAGTAGCAGCTTACTCTGATGCATGTTGCAGCTAGTTTTGAGAATTTCAGAACTAGAAAAAAGTTTATGAGAGTAGCCAACTTGAATAGGAAGATAACAGTGTTAGCTCTCTAGTTTCTTGATGCAGATTTTAGGCAAGCTACATATGTTTTGTTAATGCTATCTAGCAAGCTTGGCCTGTTCTTAGTTAGAAGGCCAACGCTATTGAAGAAATATTTAGCTATTTAGATAAGATGAGATGAAATGGGCAGTGCAAATATGGAAAAAAAGAAAGTGCACCCTCCTGCAAATCTAGGTTTTATTTATTAGGGCCTAGATAACAATTGTGTGATATTCACCAACTTCTATATACAAACAAATAGCCTCAGGTAATAACAACAACAAAAAACAACAACAGATTTCAATATGTAGTCATTATTTCCAGAAAGTAAACCAACCTTCAGAAACCAGGTGGGAAAAAATAAGTACACCCTCCCTACTTTCACAGTCATTAAGAGAATAACTAGCAGCCAGGTGTTACTAATGAAATGCACAAGATTAATGGATATAGATATAAGATATAGAGGTAGTGTGACTACCTCTATAAAAGCAGAATTTTGGCAGTTTGGTGTTCTGGAGCACTCAGATTTGTGTCTACATCAGGAGTGGGCAAACTACAGCCTACGGGCCTCATCCGGCCCGTTGTTCATTTTAATCCAGCCCGCCAAAGATTGGTACAGAATTGCCCAAATCAAATCATATAATTATGACAGAATTCATTTGACCTTGTCCTGTAATGCCTGGCATTCCACTGGGTGGCGCATTAGGTGCAGTGATACATTGACTTGATTTTGTGGAGCCCGGGCTACTGTCTGTTATTACTCTGCTACTGCTCTGAACCCATCTGCAACAACGAGTGGGCCAAAGAAAAGAAAATTCGTCACTGAGTGCCGAGTGTTTAACAAGGAATGGACAACTAAATACTTTTTCACTGAAGTCCAGTCAAAGGCTCTATGTCTTATTTGCCAAGAAACCATTGAAGTTTTAAAGGAATACAACATCAGCCGTCACTTTTCCACCAAGCATGCTAATTACACTAACAACCAGTCAACGCAAGAACAGACAGCTTCCTCTCAGAGATTGGCAGCTAGTTTGCAGGCTCAGCAAAACACTTTTATCCAACAAACTGCCATCCAAGAATCAAGCACAGAGGCAAGTTATTTGCTGGCATGCAGATTAGCAAAGACCAGCAAGCCATTCTCCGAAGGGGAGTTTCTCAAAGAGTGCATGTTAGAGACAGCAGGTTGTGTCCTGAGAGCAAGAACAAATTTGAAAAAATTAGCTTATCACACAGGACAGTGACTCGCACTGTTGAGCTAACTGACGAAGACTTAGCCAGCAAGCTAAACAAAAAAGCGGAGTCTTTTACATTATATTCCTTGGCACTGGATGAAAGTAATGACAAAAAGGACACCACTCAGCTTTTAATATTTATCAGAGGGATTAATGACAATTTTGAGATAACGGAGGAGTTTTTGGCCATGGAATCCCTAAAGGGGAAAACGCGTGGACGTCACCGCCAACGTCACCACAGATGGATCGCCAAATCTGACTGGAAAAAACGTCAGGTTGCTCAAAAGAATCCAGGAGAGGGTGAAAGAGGACAACCCTGAGCAGGAGGTAATTTTCTTACACTGCATAATCCACCAGGAAGCACTGTGTAAATCCGTATCGCAGCTTGATCACGTAGTAAAGCCAGTTGTAAAAATCGTTAACTTTATTCGAGCGAGGGGACTTCTGCATCGTCAGTTTATTACGTTTCTTGAAGAAATTGACGCTGATCACAAGGACTTGCTTTACCACTCCAATGCCCACTGGTTACGTTTGGGGAAAGCATGTCAACGAGTATGGGAGCTCAAACAGGAGATTATCTCATTTTTGGAGCTACTTGAGAAAGCTGATGATTTTCCTGAGCTGAGTGGCACAGATTGGTTTTGTGATTTAGCTTTTGCTGTGTACATACCGACACACATGAATGAGTTGAACGTGAAGCTACAAAGTTAAGACCAGTTCGTGCATGAAATGTACACAAACGTCAGAGCCTTTAAAACCAAGCTAGCTTTATTCTCAAAGCAAATGTCAAACAAGTCATTCGCTCATTTCCCCACACTAGCTATGCTGAAAGAGGCCCCTCGACATGTGAAAAAATACAGGAAATCACTGGACGACTTGCATGGAGAATTCTGCCGTCGGTTCTCTGATTTTGGAAAAATTGACCAGTCACTTCATCTGGTGTCATGTCCCTTCACAGAAGACCATGAAACAGCGCCACAGAAGTTGCAGTTGGAACTGATTGATCTCCTATGTGACGCCGTCTTAAAGGAGTTCAACTCTCTTAATCTGGATGAGTTTTATGCTTCATTAAGACCAGCCAAATTTCCAAACATCCAGAAGATGGCAAGTGTTGTCTGGCTCTACGAATGTGTGTGAACAGATTTTTAGTGTGATGAACAACAACAAAGCACCCCATAGACCCCAGTTGAGTGATGAACACCTCAGATATGTTCTGAGAATTGCCACAACAAAACTAACACCAGACTTCTATGCACTGGCAAAAAAGGGTGATCAACAACACTGTTCCCACCAAAAGTGAATGTAAGCATTAACATTGTAATGTCTTTTTAATGTTTATGTTTGATATGCATGCATTCGGATGCTGGCCCGGTCTGTCTGTCAAATTTTAAAAGTCAGTGTGGCCCCTGAGCCAAAACGTTTGCCCACCCCTGGTCTACATCATGCCAAAAAGAAAGTACCATGACTTCAGAAAATAACTTGTTGCTGTTTCTCAATCCGGGAAGGGTTATAAGCCCATCTCCAAACAATTTGAAATTCAGCATTCTGCAGGGAGAAGGATTGTGTACAAATGGAGAGCCTTCTAGACAGTTGCCAGTCTTCCCAGAAGTGGGCATCCCAGCAAATTCAGTCCAAGGTCAGAGATCTGTTCAGACATATAAAGAAAAACACAAAAGTTACATCATGTGACCTATAGACATCTACAGACACATGTAAACACATTAAATGTTTATGTTCATGATATTATAATCAGGCCTTTGTAAGAACATTAAATGTTGATTTTCAGGACAGCACAATCATAAAAAGACTGAAGAAGAATTGCTTTCATGGAAGGGAGACTAGACAAGAGTCCCAAAAAGAAAATGGATCATGACTTACGTTTGCACAACTGCAGCTGAACAAACAACAAAAGTTCTGAAACAATATCCTTTGGACTGATCGAGGTGGAGATGTTAGGTCATCTTACACAGCACCATGTTTGGCAAGAACCAAACGCAGTCTATCCACCTCATACCAACTGTTAAGCCCGGTGGTGGAGGTGGATTTTATATATGACTGTATATTTATATATGACATATATATTTTATATATGTCCTTCCATTTTTACCAGCAGAACAAACTAAAAATTATAGATATGAGCACCATCTTTAATACTTAGATGCAAATCCCATTCCATGGACATTACCAAACGCTGAATTTCCTCCCCTGAGATGCTTTGCCCCCTCAAGCCAATGCCTCCATTTGTCAAGGGCAAGCTTAACAGAGAGAGCTCTCAGTCCCCAATATCATAATTTTGCTCTGCTGGGGTAAGCCTGTTTGAATAGAATGCACAGGGTTGTAACTTGCAAGTTGGGGCCAATTGCTGCAGGAAAATCAATCCTACACCTGTCAGAGGCATATGACAAACAGTTTATCAGGGTTGGGCAACTGAAGGACCATGTAGCTTGTAAGTCTCCATTTGAGCTCTTCAAATGCCTCCAGAGATTCAGGGGTCCAAACAAAACACCCAGGAACTTCCAGGTCAATGATGTTAGAGGGGCTGAAGTTTTGGACAAAAATGCAGAAGAAGTTGGCAAACCACAAGAAACATTGGATCCGTCTGAGGGAGGGGGTGCACAGCTAATGCTGGATTGCCCTGATCTTAGATGGATCCATGCTTAGGATTCCTTAGAAATAATGAATCTCCAAATGAACTGCGGGAGGGTATGACCTGATTCTCATAGTGCCCTGAAGGTGTAATAAACCCTGTCTTACATTCCTCGCCCTGCTGTATGTGCAGCAGATTGTAGATGCTAAAAATTGATGCTTTCTGCAGGGTTCTGAATGTAGTCATTATGAGTGGCAGGGGGTGGTAGTCCATGATGGTGATGGCGTTAGGACCCTGATAGTCTATGCAGTGTCTATGCACACCACGCCAAAGTCAGTAAAGTTCTGGAAAGCTGCCTGCTGACTTCCGGTCTGTGATGGACCTGGGCATTACCCAACAGGCCTTCATTATTACCCCTATAGCCTCCGGTGAAGGAGTAAGGGCTGCTGCTGTGGCTGTCGTGATCAAAGGAGGGATTGCAGTAAGGGCCAGGGTGAGCGGAGTCAGTTGCCTCACTATTTCTTCGGGCGACTGATCAGAACACCCTATGGCCACGCCATGACTTTGAATTGCACACTGTAGATGATCCTGCTCTGCTGGGTCCTTTTCTAGTTGCACCTTTCTGTAACAGGATGGTTAAATGTGGACCCAGTCACAGAGTAAAAGCCTAGCTCACCAATGAGTGAATTGGCAAGCAGGGATTCAAGATATGAATAATAAGGTTAGTGTACCTTGCCTGGGCAGCTCCAAACAGGAGTCAAATCAGGGCGTTCTGTGATTTAAGGTGTGCCATGCCATCATGCCATTCAGAGGAATGGCTAGGGAGGGATACCTATGAAGCAAAGATGAGGAAAAAACAAATAAAGGAGATACCAGAATGGTAAAAGAGTAGGAGAATTTAAATATCAAAACTCTTCAGGGTGAGGGTATTTTTCACTTCAGTAAATATGCTGTTTAAATAGTCAGCAGGCTAAAGCAGCAAGGCAGCAAGGAGTCTGAGCTCCCCAGTTTCAATCCCATCTCAGACGCTTGGGGTGGATCAGGTCAGAAAGGGCTTCTGGAGTAAAATCGAGCAAGCCAATTCGTACCAGATTGAACATGTGGGCAATGATCTGCTGTGGTGACCCCTGATGGGAACAGCTGAACAGAGGTTTACATATGCTATTTAAATAGATAACTTCTTTCAGACTTTGAATGGAAGAATAGTGGGATTATTTGGAACTCCCCAAACAACATGAATTTTGGTACATAAGCAATTATGCACACATACCGATCCAAAATCAAATGATCAAATGAAAGTGAACGTCTCAGAAAGGTACACTAGGATTATGCTTTCAGCTGATCAGAAAAGTTACAAAAGCAGGAAGGTGTGGAGTGACGTGTGAGGTCCCAACCGAGGGTGGGATTTTTGGTGAAATATGAACGGGGCAGGGATCTAATCTCTCTCACACACAGTTGCCAGATCTGCGATTTTCCTGCTGTTCCATTCTCAAATGCTAAACATTATTTGAAACATGCAGGCAGGTCATTTCATAGAATGATTGTTACACTGAAGGAGGGGCAGAAATGCAGCTGGCTGCTCATGTTGCTTACTGTTCAAACATTTTAACTGTTTATCAAGTAGGATTTGTAATTGAATAAATTTCCATGAAAGGGATTTGTTTATACTGAACAAAATGCACAGTGCTGATTAATTCAGTTATAAGGCCTGTAGTACATGAATGTCTTCTGCATGATACAGGAAATGGACCATACTCTGTTACTGTAACCCACAGCAGGTGATTTTGCACAAAATGCAGAAGAAAAGAAAAGAAAGAAAATTCACTTTTTTCAGTGTGCACTATGGTGAAACAATTATTCTTGAGTTGTTCTTGTTTCTGCTTGAGGGGATCAGGAAAGCACAAGACCTGACCAATAGAATTCACAGAGTTGAAATAAGATTCGCAACTAACTTGACACAGAGCATTTATCCAAAAACATATCTTGTCATAGGTCGCACGGTGGTGCGGTGGTTAGCACTGTCGCCTCGCAACAAGAAGGTCCTGGGTTTGATCCCCGGGTCACCCAGGGTGCCTTTCTGTGTGGAGTTTGCATGTTCTCCCTGTGCTCCAGTTTCCTCCCACAGTCCAAAGACATGCAGATTAGGTCAACTGGCTACTCTAAATTGCCCATAGGTGTG
>JAQQZR010048149.1:0-18362 GCA_030068235.1 Notoglanidium macrostoma
ACACACACACACACACACACACACACACACACACACACACACACACACACACACACACACACAGAAAGAGAGAGAGACAGAGACAGACACTTTTAGTTATGACTTTTTGGGGCACGGCATGAGACTCTGCAACAAATAAGCTTTCACTTGCTTGGTCTTCTGGTTAACTAATTTGATCATTTAGTCACCTGTGTGTTGTTAAATATTTGTGCTTAAAATTAAAGAATTAAAATGAAAGTAGATTAGAAGAATAACTTACACAGGTAGCTTCCTTAAGGTCTTCAATTGAAAACGTCGGAAATGGAGCTACAACACAAAACCAAAGAAATGTTTACTTGGCATTTATACAGTGTGGAGATTCAACAGTGAAACAGGGGCATTTTGGTGTATTAGAACAGCTGAAGTGATCACCAGCCCTGTTCCCGGAGATACACCCAGAATTCAGCTTCCAACGCTAATCCAGCGAAGCTGATCCAGCCAATCGAGCAGACCGGTTATAGGGCCGGAAGTGATCTCTGCAGGACCAGGGCTGGGGATCACTGCTACAGGGGGTACAAAAGGACAAGAACGCCATCATGAGACATAGGCAAACCTCATGTGACGACATGTAACAGAGTAAATGCATACACGGTGTGTGTGGAATGAAGCCGTCTTGTTAGATTATGGTGTCTCAAGTATTTGCTGGTTCTTTAAAATGCTAATCTATATTAACAAAGAGGGGGCAGGTAGAGCCATTCTTTGAAACGAAGGAAGATTAAGGAGCTGCCATAGCAGACAAAATTAGTCAAAGATGGACTGCAGATGTGACCGTTTTCCTTTAGCGGTTTCATCGATCACTGTTCAAGTGAAGCTCACATTTCCCATATTTAACTCATACCTTAAAAACACAAACAAAGATGATGTGGAAAAATATACTAAGCAGTCTTGAGGCACTTACAAATAATACAAGAGTTCCAGAGTAACACAAGGCATCCACGGATTCTCAACACTACCAGTTTCTCAACGTGGCACGCAGGGAAACAGAAAGGTGTGCCTAAATCTAGGTCTACTTGTGGGATGATTACAATATTGCGCTGCACTAATGAAAAGCACACAAATAGAACAAAAGCCACTTTCAGGCCAGGACAAAGTGAGGAAATTGCAAAGCTGGAGGTGGGCTTGTGAGTGCAGAGGCATTACCACTGGTGTAATGAAGAGCCAGTGCAAGCAAAATTGAGGCAGTGGAAGGAACACTGAAAAGCTTTGTTGATCTTTTTTGTTTGTTTGTTTGTTTAGCTTTGTTGACTTTGGCTTCCTATGAAGTTTAAAAGATTGCAGGTGATTTCATGCAGTCACTCTGAATCAGGTTCTCAGTTGCTCCTCTGTAATGTACTGAATATGCCTATACATTTTCGGCCTTACGCATGCTCTACTCCATTCTTAATCTTTTTCTGTCCACATTCCCTCTTCTTCATAATCTCCTTTCTTCAATCTGCTCTATAAATAAAGCTGCTCTCAGTGAACCAAGCTCTGAAATCAGCAGAGTGATGATTTCATTATTGATAAGAAAATGCGGGAAAAACAACCCGAACACCTTGCACAATATATATAGCTTTAACGTGCTTTATATCAGATAATTATATACAATTTTCAAAAATATAATTAAGAAAATGCAATCGACTTAAATAATAATAATAACAATAAAAAGACACCCATTTGCAACAACCGTGCAGCATACAAGCACATCAGGACTGCCTCACCGTAGCCCAGAGATGATGAAATGATGCTGCTGTAAGAGACCAGATTACTTGGTGACAGCCTGCATCTGTGATCAATTTCCTTTCAGCAGTTTCCTCCCTCATACCTCCATATATAGAAAACATTTTTCACACTAGATTCACATGTAATACTTTTAAAAGAAACCTAACACAAGCATGGAGAATTAACAAAATAAACGTGGGATAACATTAAAATCCACTAATGAAACACTAGCAGGAAAACAGGAAAACATTTGATTAAACTAACTAAACTATACACATAAGGCAACGTGAGCAGCTTCACGGTGGCGCTACGAAAGAGCACCAAAAGTCATCCGAACTGCATCATGACCCGAGCACTGGCTTTAAGTTGTCATCAGCGCAAGAGTGAAAACTGAGCACAAATTATTAGAGTGAAAGTCAACATGTAAGTTATGAAGAGGAGAAGACCAAGAACAGACCCCTGAGGAATGCCTTTGCTGATAAATACCAACAAATTGTTGTCTGTCTGTCTCTCAGGAACATTTCAGTTAAACAGCAACATATACTGAACAAGGAGGGAGACGTAAATCAGGACTGGGGTCGGTGCGGGGTGTCTCAAATCAAGAGTCCATTCTTAATGCAATACCCCACGTCTTTCAGCACAGAATGAAGTAATTCACTCCTGCAGTTGCGTCCTCATTTTAGATGGACAGAGTGAAGAACCTAAAAACAAATCAAGACGGCATCAATGCAGGTCTGACCCATATGAATGTGTGTGTGCACTGTGTGTGTGTGTGTGTGTGTGTGTGTGTGTGTGTGTGTGTGTGTGTGTGTAGTGAGAGGGGAAACGGAGAAATTCGTTGCACCAACTAACAGTAGTGTACTTTACTGCATTTTACTACTAAAGAGAAAGGATGGTTTAAAAAAATATTAATTATTCTAAACACTTCCATTTCCCCTCCCTTCTATAGCAAGATGGTGATGCATTCTTACTGGCACCATTCTAGAGAAAGGACAAATGTATAATAATGATTAGAGAGTATTTTCTGGCACACCTAGAAAGAAGATTACCTTGGACTATTTCCTATCTAACCTAAAGGTAACTAATCAGTAGTAAAAACTGTAAACTCGCCTAAAACTCCAGGAGTTTTAACCCCAAATACACATCCCGGTCAGACGCATCAAGCCCGGGCAGACGCATTAATCCTGGTCCGATGCACACATGTGTCTGCATCACAATAATTCAATCATGTATTATTGCTTCAGGTTTTAAACCAATAAGCGTTACCCTTAAGCCATTGTTCTGTCCATGGAATATGCACGGGTTTTAGGCACTCTGCTTCACATCGTACCAAAGAATACCCTTACACATAAACGCACTGCAACGCGAGCCCTCTCATGGCTTAACCAGGATCCAGATAAACTTCCACCATTCTATAAGTCACAGTTAAGCCAAATCCCTAGTCATTATATACTTATACTCACTACATAGGGTTTGCAAGATCCTTTCATTAGGCTACTTGTTCTGCAGGGAGCACGTGTCTCGCTGATCACGTTCTACCATTCATAATGTTAATAAGTAATATCTGAACTGGGTTTCTGATGCGCAACTATGCGAATTCTTAAACGTTTTGCTCTAAAACCAAGAAAGAACAACAAAATAAATGTACAGGTTTCATTATTCAGAAGTCAAAAGGTTTAACCGGCGGACTGAATTATGCAAGACGAGCTTTTACTTTTACTTTAGCAAAAAGGTCAGAAAGTGATATTCCACTGAAAGTAACAGCATCTCTGGCAGCTCAGAGAAACTTGAATTTCTGCACCCCCTGGGATGGAGCACTGTGCGGTTTAGACCAAACGGAAAACTTACACACACCGAAATATTATTAGATTAGTAATGAGAAATATGACGGTTCAAGTCTACTAGTGTTCGGTTTTAAGATTAGCACAAGTAGTGGGTCTTATATTAGAACAATTAGATTAGCACAAGCGGGTAAAATAATACCAATACTCATAATTGTGGAAATATCTGAGAGAGAAAACATAATGGATACTGAATTCTGTAACAAATGGCAAAGACTGGAAAATCTATATTTTTTGGAACTGGAAATAGTTACATATAAAGAGACTAGACTGGTTATTCTTATATTTACTATGTAACATGGAACTGATTTTTGTGCAAATCATTTAACTGAAGTGCTTTAGTTAAATAAAAGCCTTTTTTTTTGTTTAAAAAAAAAAAAAAAACCACAATAATGGATCGATATCAGAGAACAATCAGATACCGGCTGTTTCAGTATCTGCCTCAGTGTCAGAAAAGATATAGTGGCGTCGTACATCCCTATACTTCGTTATATAGCACATTTGGCAAACTCAAAGTCACTTAACAAAATCAGATAGGAATCAAACAGTTGTGGCAAAACAGAGTGACATGAACAAGACAAACATGAACTAGAGATAAAGCAGACATGAATCAGGATTAATAGATGTGATAGAACTGCAAATAAAGGGACACAATAAAAGGTCAAATAACCAGAAACAAAATGCCAAAGATGGAAACGCATGCAAAACAAAAGGACAAATGCAGGGGCATGGTCAGTCTCACAAATGCAAATGAATTGGAATAGCACTAATGAAGAGCTGTGGGTTTCGTTTTCGGCCCAGCTTTTAAATCAGAAATGGGGCAAAACAAACAAACAAACAAACAAAAAAAACTGAGGAAAGGAATTCCAAAGCTTTGGTAATGCTAAATGCCCCGTCACACACTAAAGGCCATTCTAAAATAAAGCACCAGAAGAAATCCAGAGGATTTAGGTGTGTGAGCAGGATACAGGGATGAAGATGGTCAGCAAATGTATTGTGGCACAAGACCATGGACGGCCTTAAAGGATGTTTTTATAAGGTGGTTATGGTTTAAGCAGCACAACTAATAAAATAGTCAAGATGGGAACTGATGAATGGAAAACTAGTGTTTCTGTATCTTTGCTAGTGAATAGCAATTGGAAGGTGGAGTCCAGCAATATTATGAAGGTGTAGGAAGGCAGCCTTGGTTAGTGAGCTGATACAAGTTAACAAGTACAACTCAACAACAATTCTAGTCTGAAATCCTGCTAAAATATGCTTCAAACAGGAAGGAAGCTATTGACAAAAACTATTCCCTACATTTAACCTCGCAGTGACCTTGACCCTGTTTGAATCAATTCCAAAATATAATCAGTTCATGTCTTTATTACAGTGATAATTTCACATAAATCCAAGAAATATTCAGCCGCCGATTCTTGAGATATAAACGAGAATCTTGGAAAACATAACGCCAAGTCTACAGACAGAGTGGGATTAAACAGGACTCCATTAATGTCAATACGCAGGTCAGAATGGACAATAACAAGACAGACCAGCTACAAGAACTTCTGTTTTGCGAGTACTGACAGTAAAGAGACTCATCCAGATCATAGAGAGTTGAGGAAAAGGTGTATTGGGAATAGAACTGATATAGATAACAGTAAAAACTGAGGCCATGATGGTGAACTGTGTACCCAAGGAGTGGTTAAATGTAAATTTGAGGAAAAGAAGTCCAAGAAGAGATCCCAAGGGGCTACCTTAAAATAGGAATGACATTTTACATTATAAACAATCATTGCTGTTTTTCAATTGGTGTGACCGTTCCCGCAACAAATTTGCTTATTTGTTTTATGAAAGATTAATATAAAATTAGAAATGCTCAAGGACTTGGAAATAATACAGAATGAGCTCTCATACAATCGTGCATTATGTTGAATCGACTTCTTAATTAACTCCTTGATGAGTGATGGAGAGGTGAGAGATGGCGAATGAGCACAGAATTAAGGATTTAGTGAGAAATCCTAGTGAGACATCAGATAAGTTGTTAGGAAAAGGTTTATAATTCGAGTCGGTTTTATTCTGGAAGACGTGAAAAAGAATTCGCACAGCTCAGTAGAGTCCGAGGTGGTGAGGGGCAAGAGGGTGTATCCACTTATTTACAAGAGAGAAAAAGGTTCTGGTTGTGCATTACAGTGTTAATTATGACGGAGAAACCAAATGAGCCGGTAGCATTGACACTGACGTGCTTAGAGTAGGTTATAATATGCACGGCTTGCACAGAAAAGTTGTTTATTGGGGAGGGAAAGCTCAGAAGTGAATCGACGAGAGAAGTGAGAGAAAGGTGTATACTTAGTCTTCGATGCACGTGCGTTGAGGTTTAGAGGTGCTGCACAAAACAAGAGCATTACAGTGTCAGAAAATCATAACGCTGGCAAAAATGCAGAATAAGCAATACCAACTAATTTTAGGCAGGTGCAAAACTAAATTGGTGTTCAATGAGCTTTTGATGAGGTGGGAAAAACAATTAAAAACCTGAGAAGAATAGAGTGACACTGCTTAAGACCAGAGGAAAAGACCAGATTAAGTATGTAATTATGAATGTTTAAATTCAAGCATGGCCATGAAATCATAAAACAGGGAACTGGGCAGTATAAACATATGTAATAAAATCACCTGATAGTAACAGGGCAGAGGAGAACCCCGAAACAAGACCACGTAGACTACACAGCTGTTCAGGTACCAAGCCAGAGTGTGGTTTAGGGGGCAATAGTTTACAATCACAATCAGTGGGGTTAGCTTTACAATCTTAAATACTGTATATTCAAAATATGTACATGAAAATACGGGTTAATAGTTTTTAGACAGATGACTGCGACTGACATCAGGTGGAGTTCCTGCTGTTATCAGATGAAGCTATGAGCAGGTTTAGGTATAAAATAGTCATCATCTGCTTGCCATGTTTCAATAAGAAGCAGCATAGCCAATTAGATGATTAGATGAGCACAATGTCCGTTCAGTTACAGGCAATTCAACAGAACTAAACGGACATTGTGCTCGATGTGCTCAGAGCAGGAAGGGTTTCCGGGAAGAGGTGAATGGCTGCTGAAGATTGGTGCATAAATAAATAAAGAGGACTACTGAATGTCCAACCTATTACAGCCGACAGAAGGGACTGTAGTGGGCAACAAACAACAGATGTTCAAGAGTGTTTGTAATTCCAATCTCGATGCAAGAACCATAAAATACAGTTGTCAAGAAGGGGCCGAGCGTTCAAACTGCAACATTGCAACAGAGTACACTTGCGTCAATGATGAAGCTTGCAGGTAACTTTGTACAAGCACTCGGACAGATGGACTGATTATAAACAGCATGCATGGCTGTCCACTAGAAAGCAAGCAGTGTAGTGCACAAAGACTTGCAAAAATCAGGGGCGGCCTGGCAGTAATTTGTGGATATTAAAGTCCAAGAGTACCAGGAGTCACTCAGAGACATGCAGGCCAGACACGGACAGGAAAGACTTGTGCTTCGTGTTCAGGTGTAATGGATGGGACGTGACCGTAGTGCCTTATTAGGATTCCATATAAAGTGCTGGTACTTTAACTGCTTTTCTAGAAGACCAATCCAGTTAAATATAGCTTCTGTGGCAATTCTGGGTTTTCGAATGAATCTTGAACGAGCGCATTAAACTGAAAGAGAACAAAGGGATTTTCACAACTCACTGCTTTTTAAAAAAAGCTAAACAATAAGAACAAAAAATTTCCAGCTCACTTTCCTACCTTCGCAGAAAGTTCCTTAAATTAGCATTAGTCACAACAGTACAGCCACTGCTCAATCGAATGTGATTAATAGTTTAGGCATAATTACAGCAATGCACAGTCATAACACTTGTACTGCTGCTTCAAGTTTCATCTAGAACAAACACCTCAACACCTGACTGTTCTTCACACTAAAGACAAAAAAATAATAATAATAAATTAAGCATTAACTAGACATCAAGAGTTTTATTATTCAATAGACAGTGCATTCATTGACAGTGGCTATGTAAATAGTTATAACCTACAATAGGTCACAGAAAACTGAATCATAGGTTCTACACATATGCTCAATCAATCAATATGTGCATGGTTAAGTACACTGCCTAAAAAAAAAAAAAAAAGGTTGATTTGGCTCTGGAACAGAAGAATACTTTTCATCAATCACTATAATTGGACAAATCCCATGGCATAATCCTGCTTAAATCCAATCGGATTATTTTCAGTGGATAACAAGTGTGATTAAGTGCACAGTAAAGAGATAAACCTCATGGATATGCAACTCCAAAGCCTGGTTTGTGGTCATAAACAAATCATAGGGGGTAAAACTTTTAAATGCAATTACACCAGAAATACATAGCATTAAATGAATCCTCAGTTGGCTTGTTATTATTTTGAGAACGCAATTTAATGTGACTAAAGTAACTAATTAGATGGTGTAGGAATCACTACTGTAACAAAATGAAGGATGTGACATTTTAAATGCTAATGAAGCCCTGATGGGAAGGTGGTTAGGTGCAGGAATGCAACATTGGGGAATTAGAATAAAAAAAAATGCAGAGCCTGAAAACTGTCAAAACCAGGACAAAGCTGTGCCTTAGGAATGTGTGGATATGCCCGATGATGATTTCAAACAAACTACATCAACCAAACGTATTAAAAAAGTACCAAAACATCACTGTAGAAACATTAAAAAAATGGCCAGGCACCTGTGAGCTCATGTGTACAGATTATATTATGTGGGACTTTGCAATAACTAAGTGCTTAAAAACATTATTTAAATAAATCTATGTATATATAAATGTGCAGGTGCACAGGTGTTCTGAATAATTTTTTTTTCTGAACTTGAATAATGCATAGAAAACAAGCTCCTATTCAATTTTAAACATCACAGTACTAATGGTTGAAATTCAGAAGAGTTCAGAAATCGATATTTGGTGGAATAACCCTGACATTTAATCACAACTGTCATGCGTCTTGGCATGCTCTCCACCGGTCTTTCACTTTGCGCTTGAGTGACATTATGCCATTCCTGGTGCTAAAATCCAATCGGCTTTGTTTGACGGCTTGTAATTATCCATCTTCCTCTTGATCACATTCCAGAAGGTTTCCAGTGCGGTTCAGGTCTGGAGGTTGGGCTGGCCATGACAGGGTCTTGAGCATGTGGTCCTCCAGCCACACCTTGAGCGACCTGGCTGTGTGGCACGGAGCATTGTCAGGGCAAAAGGAATGTTCCCTACCTCGGAGTATTGGGTTTTCCAGCAGGACAAACAAGTTCTCTTCCAGGATAACCTTGAGCATGGCTTAATTCAGGCATCCTTCACAAACTAAAATCTGCTCCTTCCAGCCTTGCTGAAGCACCCCCTCATCACCTATCCTCCACCAAATATCACAGTGGGTGCGAGACATCGTGGCTTGAAGGCCTTTCCAAGCCTCCGTCTGACCATCAGATGACCAGCTGATGGGAAAAGCTGAAAATTGTACTCATCAGAGATGATCTTACTCCAGTCCTCTATGGTCTAATCCTTTACTTCTCATTGATGATGGGCTTTTTTTTTATAGCTGTGCAGGACTTCAATCCTGCCCGGAGGAGCCGGTTTCCAATTTCAGTGGCTGCTGCTTGACCTTGTTCTTATGAATTTCCGTCTTTGAAATTTGGAGGAAGAAAGCAACCTGATGCTCACTGTATCCCTCTGCCAGTAATGCCAGAATTGAACCCTTCTTTTCCTCACTCAAACTTTTCTTTTTAACTCTTATGGCATGATGAATAGGTATTTGTGTGTTCCAATTAAATTTTAAGGTACAACTAGCACTGTTTTTACCATCCAAACTGGCCCTACTGCAAGAGGAGAGTGATGACCACAGCAGCGGTTTTTATACTTTTCCTCATTAAGTAAGATTAGGTTGAGTTGATCATTTTACTCAATGTGGTGAAGTGTGCTTCTGTTGGAATTCCTCCACAGACACTGGAATAAAATAACTGCCATACATACAGATGCTGACTTAAAAAAAAAAATTGAAGTGGTTTCTTAATTGTATGTATGTATGGGTGTATGAAACTATGATTTACCAGACATTCGAGCAATTATCCCCAAAAGTAAAAAACGAGAAAAACTGCATTTAAAGATCCCATTTTTATTCCACTGAACCTTGCTCCATCTACCTCTACAATTACAACCTATGCCTAATTTGAAAGGATTACGAGAAAGAAGTTCTGACTGATTCTGATTTTCAGCCTCATCCACATCGGTCTCTGTCTAAACGAGCCTCATCTAGCTCACACCGTGGTTTTATTTGGTTATGTAAACATTTTTAAAACTTACATTGTTTACGAGCTCTTATCGGTTTTGATGATGTGGGTGCATCTTCACCACCTTTGCTACTGGATTGCTCATTAGAAATAAATGCATAAATGAATATACTGAAAATTAATAACTGGAATCTTTATATTTCTGTAAAGCTGCTTTCTGACAATGTCCACTGTTGCTACACAAATAAAACTGAATCGAATCTTGAACTTTCTCACAAGCCTTTGACCTGCAGGATTTTATGCATTGTGCTGCTGCCACAGGATTGGCTGATTAGATACAGTAACTGTGCAGGTGTTCTTATAAAAATCGACGGCAAGATGTAGGTTACACACCATTCTAACACGGGTACAATCCATCTTGGCTTGACATCTTTGATCAAAACGAAAACAAAACGAAAAATTATGTGAATAAACAGATCAATAATTCCCACAGCAAGAGAAACCATGTCAGAAGTTTCCTTCCATTACTGGTGCTGAGGGACACGCACCCCTGGCTGCACAACACATACACGTTTCAGAAACGATAATTAAAGCAATCAACAGCAGCTCATCATAATGATGACATTAATCACTGCTAAATGACCCACAAATAGGTCAAGATGTAATATCAGGAGTAATAATCATATATGTTGATCATTCTAGTGAGCTGAAATGCATTAATAGGTGTAAATAGAGAGCAAAAATGGGAATCCCTGGAAAGAGGATTCACATATGCAGAAATGCATTAATATGTGAAAGGAGATAATTGAGACATTTAGAAAGTGATATAATCATTTCGGTTTCACTGCCCATAAGTCATTTACGCTTTGTCAGGGAAGAAAAATGAATAGTCAAAGGGCAAATGTAATAATCCATTTAATACAAGATATTTAACACCACCTGCTCTCTGACAGAATGTTATGTCTATTTTGTGTCAGTGTGATAATTATTGCACATTTAGAGCTTTTGTTAGGAGGAATAGTTTAATAGTTTGTGGTAGACTAAGGCTGCTTACACAGGAGTAGCGTTGGGGCCTCAGCATAGTCCTCCATATGACAAGCATCCTAGGCGGAAGTGCTATTCTATAAAGTAGAGCGTGGGAGAAGTAAAGTGAAGACAGGACCTCAAGTACATCCTATCTTAACAACTTTCTTTGCTGAACAAGTATTTCAGCAAACAACAGAAAAAGCTTTTCTTAAAGCGAGGTTGTGGTACGACTTTGAAGACATGCCATGCAACTTTGAAAAGCCTTACACAGACACACACACACACACACACACACACACACACATATACACACAGACAGACACAGACACACATATACACACACATATACACACAGACAGACACACAGACAGACACACACACAGACACACACACAGACACACACAGACACACACACACAATAAGCTTCTCCTCCATTTTTTGATTTTGAATGGATCTTTAAATTCATATTCACGGTATTTAAATCTTTAAATATGTTTAGCCGTTGGCCGTTGTCGCGCCACCCATGTTCCAGTACGTCGCACTGTTAAATCATTGGTCACATGCAGAAAGGTCAGTGGCAAATGGGGTCGAAGGTCAACCAATCTGTACTTTAAGCAGAGCATTACAAGGCATGGTTTGAACAGCACACTACGCTGAAGCATGACGTGCTCTCAATAGGAAAACAATAGCAAAGCGAGCGTTGCGAGATTTTTAAACTAGTCATGTGTAAGCTGTCTAAACTCCTCAGGAATGCTTCGGGACATAACAAATGATCAATATTTTCTGTGTTCTTAATCCAACCCTGTTCCAGACCCTGCCATTTTAGACCAATTACACTCAACGGTAAACACAGTAGGTTTATAAACAGTGGCGTCCAGTAGTGTGTGACCATTATTGAAAATGCTTCTTTTTTGCATTCCTCTCTTACGTAATGATTTTTTGATTACAAATGAGATCAGCAATTACATAATTAAAAAGTAGTAGCTTAGAAATATTCGCAGTAATTTCTTAGTATGTGTTATATCTCCTTTCGCTTTAATGACCGTGTGCACTCGAGCGGCCATGGACTCCACAAGTTTGTGTAAAACCTGATAATCCATGTTGGATCAACTCCAGCAGTGTTGCCTGAACACGCGCTGCAATAGAGGGAATAAGCCCCGAGCCTGCGGGTGGCAAAACAGAAAGGCTTTCTCAGTATCGGCTGAAGAACGCACGATCGAATCCCAATGATGCCACAACTTTAAATCCTAATACTGATCTGATGATTACCACACGCACCACAGTCATATTAATGAAAAGTTAATTGCTCCTCAGCAGACTGTAAACTAGTCCAAATGAGTGTGTGAAGAAGACTGAAAGGGGAGTGTGTGACTGATAGTTGAGGAAACGGTCATTATATCTCTTTCCACTCGTTTCAGAAAAAAATGTTATGAGTGGGACAACTGACGGTGTTTGGAATGCTAGAAACATAATTAATCAGATTGCTCCCATACCTGGACGAGTTCGCAACCATGTGTTTCAAAAGCTGTTAATATTCACTGCAGGCAGAGAAACAGACGTCAATGCACTGCACATAAAAAAAAGATTATCCTCTACTCTGAAAAAGAGCAGGAAGGAATACAGAGTGCACAGCACAACGCCAGCTCCATCTCAATGCTACATTTGCCTAAAAGGTTTCCAAACTGTCACAATACATCATCTTTGATAGAGACAAGTAACCAATAACCCTTTTGTGGGAACTTGTGCTCTCTGCTTATTAAAAGTCATTAAGAGATCATTTCTGAGCATCCGTGTATATCCTGAAAAAGGTGCTAGGACATCAAATGTGGTATCTGTTGTACGTTCCATTCATCAGTTCACTATTAAAGGACACAAGGCTTCAAGCTTAAAGCCTTTACCTTTAACCTAGACCCAAAACACACCTCTAGGTCAAACAATGAATGCCTTCAGAGAAGTGAGATTAGCCCAGACCTCAGTCTAAATCAGAACTTATGAAAGGCCTCATGGAGAACCTATTAAAATGACCCCGGAGACCTGAGGAGTGCTACGCCCGTGAGATCTTCCAGCTAAGAGCTTCAGCCCTCGAAAAGGAAGAGAGGAATAAAATTGTGCAATAAAAGTCCAATAGGTTTATCCTTAAAGACTTGAACTGATGTCATGACAGTGATGGATTAAAACGAGCCATACATGCATCTTTCATAACATGAGATGGCAGCAATATTAAAGCCTGTGTGCCATCATTGGGGAATCAGGACATTTCCCATAATACAGAGATTTTTCTTCAAACATAGCTTCAGGTTGTTTTGTTTTTAATCCACTCGACTTCTCAGGCAAAGCCCCTAAGTATTCTGAGACAGATGCAGTTCAAACCTGCAATGCTGCTCAATACAGTGCTTAAAGCTTTTCCCCCATCTGGCTGTCTCTGACTGCGATAGTATTCACACCATCACACCACTGGATGCTGATAGGCAAAGTGGTTAGCAGTGGGCTTCACACCAGGAAAGAGTGGCAGATGCAGTAAAAACAATCAATCAGTTGGGCTTGAGTTTAAACAATCCAGATGATGCTGCTGGCCAAAGTCCAAGGCGACAGAAGCAAACAAAATTATATAAATAACTGAAAAACACAGAGCTGCCACTGTAATAGGCAAGGACGCAGATTAGCCATGTGTTTATCCCACCCATGAGCTCCCTTGATAGGGAACACTTATAGGAATTCCAGACCGCTTTAAACACTGTAATAATCTTGTTTTGGAACACAAGGAAAACATCACAAATGATTCAACTACCTTTACCGCATGCTGTTTTACCATCACATGTGTCTCTGTAGGAAACATATTCAGCATATTACTGCATTTCATTTAACGCAAATACTTTACTCATCCCCTGCGCCTCAGAGAAAGCCACAAAATGAGGCAAAGGGCCAAGACATAGCTTTTTAAGACAGAAATACATGAATCCCAGTGTAAGGGTTTATTATACTGTAATTTAGTGGGCTAAGTTACATTGTGTGCCAAAAAGCGAACTTGAAAATGTGAATTCACCTGCTGACAGACACGTCACTGACAGTAGGACTTGGTGACCTTGACCCCAGCTCTATAACGGCAGTCTTCTCATTACTGGCAATTTCCGACGTCAAAGAAACTGGGGGCTGGGTTGTGTTTAGGATCACTGTATCATCAGCTGAAAGATAAAGGGTGAAATATCCAGTAATGTACAGTATAACATTTGTAATTGATCAACTGTTAAAAATCACAAACATGTCTCCATGAACAGATTTTTATTTCAGACCTACTCTTTTTCCGCAGGAGACATGCTCTCTATTTTTGGTTCTCTCACATATCCAGGAGTGTAAATTGGTTCCACCAATTTGTGTTACTCAATGACAACAAAACACCACTTCTACTGACATAATTTCATGAAGAATAGAAAGCCAATTTGCTCTAACCGTTTGAATGAGCATGTAGAAATGTACTGTTTCGAAATAATTCACGTTAAAACAACATTCAGTTTATTTGACAAGAAATGAGCCCATAGGCCAATGGGACTAGGCTTTAGGATGAATGCTTTTTTTCATGCAGCAATAATCAGAAAATTTTCCGGATGATTATCGATAAATATATATCGGCATTTTGCGGACAGAAATAGACAGGCGTAAATGAATAGACGGACCCTTAACTATCTAAACCCCGAAGCTTATTTGTATTCAGTGTCGTAAAGAAGCACCGCTAGACAGAGCCATATTTTATATCATCCCCTTTTGATCTCCGAAAGCTATTATTCCAGACTACAATAAACAGAAGGCCATCGGAATGAACTGGAAAGCACATGCATTACGCATCTAATTTAAATGTCAGGTAATTTGAATACATTTATGCCTCAAAAACATATTGATAAAGTAACGTGCTGATCAGTAGTCAATATATCAATAATTTATGACATCCCTAAATGTGACTGATTTGTATAAGCCATAATCCTCTTTTACTCATCATCTACTCCTTGACTACAGTTCACTAGTTTAGACAGAAGACCCATCACGCAGAACTAATGCAGTCCTTACCACTGTGACATGATGCCTTCTCCGACTTCCCTCCTTCCTGCTTAATTTGCGTCCTTCTGGAATTTTCCATACGACCTCTGACCTGAGCAATTAAACGGGAAAATTCGCCACAGTGCTGCTTCCCTGAGAAAGACATAGAGAGAGAGGGATTAGTACGGTTGTATGTTTGATTCGCTGAAACTGAAATGCAGAATTAAGGGATTGTACATAATGCCAGAACAGGACTATTAAACACTGTTTGGGTCTAAACACAAGTCAACACTCAGCACATTAAAAAAATAAATAAATTAATTAAAAAAAAAATCAGAGGGAAAATTATGACCACGTGTTGTACAAATATCCAAAGACAAAGAACCATAACGAGTTGAAGGTTAAAAACCAGAGCAGATCTTGACTAGTAATCATGATTAATGTGATCTTGAATTTGCTTAACATACATGTGAGTGTGATATGACTGCGTAATGTTCTACATATGGGGTTACAGGCACTGTGCTGCAAAGATCTAAACTGATATCATGGCAAAATGATAGAAACTATGAGGTTATTGAAAAGACCTGAAGTTAAGTTACTTTCTATATTAGCTATGCATGTCCAAACAATTTGTCTAAAATGTCTTTCTTGGGATACGACTGTTTCATGTACAGAATACAGAGCTGCACTCAGGGCCGTGATGGAAATATAGTAAAAAGGAAATTTGAGAAAGAACGCTAACTGTTATATGTTATACTGTACATTTATAGACCGACAACATCACAAAAACACATTTATAGATGCAGTGCAATGCTTGCAATATTGGTCATGATGTAAGACAGGATACTCTACAATAACCAGGAGAAAACAATACTTCTGTTCTGATTTTTTTAAACTACAAGTTAAAATCATCTGAACATGAAAAAAAACATCATTAACTGCAATCCCACTGCAGTGTTTTCCCCCCTAAAATGGTGGTCATTTAACAGACACCAGAATATAATGAAAACCCTGATATTAGGTTGAATAGTTATCACAAAGTTTCCATATTTTTCTTCCCTTATTCTCAGTGGTACTGCTTATCAGTGCTCCAGCTTGACCACGCAGACTATGAATCCGCTCTCCTTAAAAATATCTTGAATCCTCAAATGTTCCAGCTGAGGAAACGTCGTTCCATATCATCTCAGTTTCTATCTTTCGCCTCATAAACCCAAAATGGGGAAATGTCATGCGTCAGGCCAATCAAAGGTGCCGTCATATAGAGATGGATCTTGTGCCTGGCTGGATCTGGAAGATGATGTAGAGTCGCGCACAAATGTCACGTTGCCTACAATCTAGAAATGCCACATCTCAGCTCCTGAAGTCGATAGCTTCACACTTCTTTTTCTGTCCGAGGCTTAGGCTCGGCCTAATTACACACCCACAGCTCCTTCAAGCTTGGTTTTTTTGTGCTACAGGAATTGTTGGACAGCAACACACTGAGATTTGCTTGCTTTTAAGTGTGATGTGTCAGATGTGCATTCGTTTAGTTTAAATGATTTATATTATGGATTAGACAACGGCTTATAGTAACGTGCTCGTTTTTTTTTTTGTTTTTTTTTTATAAAGGTCATCATTTCTGCAGTAACAACTCAAAGGGACGCTACATGGTCTAAGGTGAACAATAAAAAGACTGTTCTTTCAGTTTTCTTGTTATAAAAATGTTGATACGGTAAAGACTTCAGATTAGACCATTGCTTTAACACTAATAGAAGAATTCCCAGTGCTTTGTTCGGTTAGTACGTTCTCCACCACAGGAGAGACTTTAAGCTGGAGAAGTTTGTGCTTTCTGGTTCCTCAAGAACATAAGCCAGTTTTCAAACTTTTATTTCATTAGCTTCCAGCTGATAACAAAAGGGAACAGAACCAAGATGCCTCACAGACATTCAGTAACATTACCAATAAATGGTTAAAAGCAGGAAATGCCATTTATTACTAAATTATAAAAGGAATAAGTGGAATAGAACACTCTGGGATGTGCCGTTACAGGAAAACAGTCCACTTTAAGGATTCTTCCACTTCACATTTCACCCCTCGGAGTGATTATTTTCCTATAACAGCATGCCTCGTCATGCCTAATTAGAATATGCAATAGCCTTACTCGTTGTTCTCTTCCTGGACCTGAAAGTACTTCCACTGCAATCAAGAACCACGGCTCCAGTGGCGGATAAAGATTAAAAACAAAAGCTACGCATTTTCAAAATATGACCTGCTAGCCTTAAAATGTGGAAAATGTGATAGAACACAAACAAACCTTGTTTTTGTACCAGTGGATTTAAAAAAATGTGAAAATCCTCGCAGCGTGAACTTGACTATTTCTGTAAGGCAGGGTTTTAGACATTCTGGAAACACCAAGTCAGCAGAAAATCTATTGGAAATGACTCTCTCTTTACACTACTTTGCATGGGTGACCTTCAGCTCAGCACATCTGCTTGTTATGTTCGACGCCACTGATTCCAGTTTATTTTAGACACCAGATGCCTCAAGCGCAGGGTAATGCGAAGCAGAATAAGAGTGCAATTTTTGAACATACATTTGTTTTGTTTGTATGACGCTGTCTGCAGAGTTGCTGTAATAAAATGTATAACCTTAAACTCAGTGCGTTACCAATAAAAGAATGAAATAATAAAAAAAACAACAACAACCGGTCAACAACTGTTGTGCAGAGTTTAGTGTGCACCAGCTCATTACACTTTTTGAAACTGGTGAATAAAAAAAAGAAAAAAAGAAAGAACCCTCGCACAGGACCTGTACTCTTATGGGAGAAGGGGTGCACTTTTATTACTCGCTTGATTTTGAAAAGACAGGCACAGCCATCAGTTAGCGGTTTTTATGGAATCACAATAATGTACAAACAAGAGCAATCATGAATTTAGGCATGTGTGTACTCAAAGTTCTAAACGGCAGTGAGCGTTCCCTGCCGACAGCCGCTGTGTTCAATCTCCAGTGCAATGAGCAAAGACAGCACTTGTTATACAAAACACACACATGAGAAAACCAAAGGGGGTTAAAGGAGCTACATGTAAAAAAAATAAAAATAAATATAACTAAAATTAATCAACAGAATGTGAAGAAAGAACAGTTAAAGTCAGTACTGAATTAATAGATGTTAATGCTACCATTGGCTACTTAGTGATAGCTTATAAAGGCAGCCAGATATAGAACATTACTAACAGTGTTAATATGTTTTCTAACTTCGCTTGTTTGTTGATATGCAGTTCAGGCCAGTTAGAATAACTAGCTCATTTAGCTCACAGGGCTCCAGACTGAGACCAGTTATTTTCGGATAGTTTTTATAACTAGGTGCACCATATGCTCCTCATTTGTTTAGTTTTTTTTTCCATCCATACATTATCTATAGCGCTTTATCCGTCTGGGTGGCGGGGAAGCTGGAGCCAATCCCAGCATCTTCGGGTGAGAGGCGGG
>JAQQZR010048170.1:0-18360 GCA_030068235.1 Notoglanidium macrostoma
TGAGCTATTTCTAACACCAATTGATTAATTAAAACTCAGGTTAATAGCAGGAGTTTCTACAAAATAGAGAAGCGACAGGACTTTTGTCAGGGACTGTAAGGTTAGGTACACAAACCTGAGATAAATCCTTTTCTGTTGCATGGTTTAAGCACAACCTTTATTTTATTTATTTATTTTCCAATGAGTAACTTGCAGGAGCACTTTTTCTACTTTCTACCAGAGGTGGAATTCCAAAATCTTACATACAGCATCTTTCCAAGACAAGTAGCTAACTGTCGATGCATTACTAATGAGGAATAGAAAGGAAGGTGATGACTGGTGTGACCCATAGTCTGGTTTGGTGAATTAAAATGCAGTGTGTGTATTTGTGTGTATGAACATGTGGTTTTTGTTTCTGCTTTGGAAACTCGGTGTAAATGTCTGCGGTTGGTCACGGCTGAGCTAGCTAATCTCCATATCTGCCTTACACAGCACGGCCTCTGGAGTCACTTTTTCCTCTCTGCTGCTACCCTTTGTCACTTCCAGGCCTAGGGGTATCACTAGAGATTTATGGGTCAGCGGGGCTAAGCCTTTACTAGAGGGGTCTGGGAGCATGCTTATGCAGATTTCCCTCAAGAATTCTTTTTGGGCCTCAAAATGTCTGTTTCTCAAAATTTTTAGAGTACTAGTAGCCATAAAATTGATTAAATCATATGGCTAATTGTTCAATTTGGCACATAGTTGGTATGTACATGCTATCTATTCACTTACAACAGACACAGACCAACAATGGTATTAAATTCAAGCAATCTCCTAGTTGCAGGTCCAAAATATTTTATTCAAATACATGTTTATTAACCTAGGTGACAGAATTGGTCTACACATTTCAAGTCTTTTACTAGGTGACCACTACAATAGCATTTTTATGCATTGCCATTGAGATAAAACTCTTTTGTTTAGCAATTAAATTAATACAGCATGAGTTTCCATTGGGTTGTAATTATTATTGTTGTCATTTATTTATTTATTTTCCCCCTGGATGTTTGCAAGATGGTTGCATCAAACATAGTCATATGTTAGTCTTAATGTAGAGAACGTTACTAGATCAGTTGTGATTATATACTAAGTTGTGATTGTATTTATCTCATATTTGATGAATAAAAAGCTAACAGTAATACAACAGCTCATTCATTTATTTACAGACATTTTAAATTTACCTTACATTGTGGCATATGTGAATATAAAGTGGCTTTATACTTGCAACTGTCATTATACTAGCCCCAGACCTGATTTCTTGATTTGGAGTTTAATGTGGATATAGATAATGAATCAATTATCCATCTCACCTATTCATTTTAGTACAACAACTGCTGCTGACTGACAAATCTAATAGCTGTGCATTTTATGTAGCTTGTATTATTTTCATTATCTAGCAAATTAAGCTAATTAATTAGCTTTTGTTATGACCAGACTGTGGGGTAAGACAAAATTAATTGTCTTGCAGGCATGCTAAAGGATTATATCTTAGCAGTTGGGTCAGGTAAATGCTATATATTTCCATCTGTCTTTTGATGAATGAAGGTAAAGAGATGCATGTGCCTGGGAAGGTTTTCTTTTTTTTTTCATTTTTATTCATATTAATCTCTTTACCCTAGGTTGAAACACTGAATTATTCATTTCATGTATTGACTCAACCTTAAAGAAAGGAGGTGGCAGAGACAAGCTGGAGTTGAATGAAGCACCAAGAGGAGCCAAAGCATTATTGAAGCTTTAGATAAGAAGCTGCACAAGACCCTTAAGCCAATTTGGAAGCTGTGACAGAATGACGTGTGTTGGAAGATGCTTTCTTGCATGAGTTAGCAGGTGCTTGACAACAGACTGTCACAATGCTTGTGCAAAAACTACTTCCTGTAGAGTTCTGATAGCATGTGTTTCACACAATGGGGTCAAAAAAGCTAACACAGTAACAATATGGAGATTTCCAAATACAAAACCTACATAATGTAATGTTAAATAAATGAAATATTTAGAAAATACTTAAAATGCTTAAATAATTTTATAATATAGTGTATGTGACCAACTAGTTTATCCCAATAAAGTGCTGATCAAAATGTATAAGCATGTTAAAAATATGCTATATTTAATTCTCACTGTTTATTATTATTATTCAACAAAATTGAATACATGTGAACATGAATTTATATGTATATATGTACTAATTATAGTTGCTCACATTATAAGCAAACTTGGGTTAAGAGATGAGTTTCTTCACAAACACATAATCAACCATGTCTGTTTTTAACAAAGCGTGATATATCTTAAATCTCTGTGCTTTATCTAAGAAAGATGCTTCACATCTGCTCTGTGAGCAAAAAAAATGTATTTTGGCTTTAAATGTTAAAGCTTTACAGTTTTATTATTGCATTCTGAAGAGTTATTGGAGCTTTAGTCAAATTTCTTTTTTTTTTTCATTTGAGGGTAGGCTTGAATGTAAGCTTCAAAGAAAAATAGTGAAAGTAAGCACTGAACTCATCTTGTTTCATTTTATTCAGACAAATCTATTTGCATTCTAAATAAATTTTGTTGAATTCTGTATACTAATTGATTAATTTAATGGAGAATGCTATTTTCTCATTCTCCTATGATAATAATTGTCTTTAATTACCAAAATTACCCAAATGGACACAGTGACTTTAGGAATGAAACTCTTAAAATATTCATTCCCAGACCTGTCATGATGCAAGAAGTAATAAATTTGATAAACTGAGCAGGTTTCCAGATTTCTCAGCTGAAAAAGAAAGATTTAGCTGAGAAACCTGAAAAGTCTTTAAGCTTTGTGAACTGTGACTCCACTGATGGCATTTAAACATGCTCTTATCCATAATGTCATGCTGTCAGCACTGCAAATCAATGCTGCCACTTCCTATAGAATCAAACTATTTCCTCCACTGCTAGTGATGCATACAAATGTGTAGTCTCACACAAAGTCTTGGTGCTGTCATGATGAATATAAGCCTGCCACATCTAAATGATAGCGAGTGAAGGCAAGAGAAAGAAGCCAAAAGAAAAGATGAAGTCAAGAAAATGAAGGAAACAAAGAAGTGGGGCAGCAACACTTGTTGAAACTGAGGGAGTTAATCAGAATTTATTGTTTTTTTTGCTGTTGTAATTGTTGTTTTTTTGTTTTTTCTTCCTTTTTGTCTCTGTAGGACAAGAATGAAAGAGCTTTAGTTAAAACTATGAGAAAGGTTTTTTTTTTTATGATGATTAACTCTCATTGTGTTTTAGATGTGGATATGTGTAAGGAATGTTTGGTAAGTAAAATTTACAGTTTTTATCAATTGCTAAGACATGTCAATTGATCCATTGCTAAGACACAGTCACCTTAACATTTATATTATCTTATCCTGCTGCTCTCCTATAACAAAGGATGGAATATAGGGACAGCCAAAGGCTAAATACATATAAAACTTTAAAATTTATTTCCAAAATGTGTATGATGGTTATGATGTCCCCACATTATACACCATGAAACACAGATTAGAATGATACCAAGCATACCCTGAAGAATATTGTAGTTAAACATAGTTTAGTTTGGACTTCAACAAATTACTGCCACAATTTATTAATCTATTACAAAGTACATGGGAATTTATCAGTGTAATATATTTGAAAGTCATTTTCACACCTCACATAATCACTCAGATTTGTTGACAGAATCCCCACTTGCATTCTGATCACTGCACTCTTTAAAGCAACATACTGAATAATCTGCTCTCTGACAACCCATATATGCACTTCTGCTCCTCACTGTGATGCTGGTTCCAGATTCTGACACACTATTACTGCTGTTGGTGCCTCTCACTATTTAGATCTGTGAAATAGAGCCAGCAGTTTTTCCCGTAATTTGCCAGCCATCTGTATATTTATAGCTATTCTGAACAATTCTGTTTGTTTTCTATGAAAAACTAAAGAAAAAGAAAAAAGATCACAAATCGATTTCTATGGCAGAAAAAAAAATCATAGAAAGTCATTAACATCACTTGTGTCATGTTGGAAGAGAGTTTTTGAGATATGCAAATGATAAAAACCCTGCTTTTAAAACATCTGAATTTCAAATGAAAAGCAATTAAAAGTAGACAATTTCATTTTAATATATGCTACCACAAAACCAGCACTTAAACGATGCAGAATGAAGTTGACAAAGCGCTCTCAGTTCTTTCATTCATAACACTCTGCATGACAAAAAAAGACAACTTTCTGTGAGATAAAACACAACCATAAATCTTGTAGCCATAAAGTTTATTTTATTTTATTTTATTTTATCATCTACTTCATGGTGAAATATATGAGAAATAATGTATTTGGCTAATAATGACAAGGTCACACATTAAATCATAAATACTGGATGCAGAAAGTTTAGTACACAGTTTGGGGCCTTTACAGCAAAATACATTTTCATTCATTCAAAATTAATTCACTATATACAGTATAACCACATTTCAATGTACCATTAAGTTATTTTAATTAAATAAAAAGAATGAATGACTGCATGTTCTGTGCAGTTACTAATTACAATTACATAGCTGTACAGTTGCTTTTGAACCTTTTCAGTCAGTTGTAAACATTTACAATAATTCGTGTAAACCTATAATATGAACCTGAATTTTGGACTGTGCTCCTAAAGAAAATTCATTCAAAATTAATTCAAAAGCATTCTCTGACCAATTAAATTTAAGAATTTAGCACTCTGGAATAAAGCAAGTTCTCACATTTTAGGGGAAAACTAATAAATAATACTGATAAATAAATATTGTATATTATTTATTGCCTAATGAATGGTCTTTTTAACAAATCACAGCAGATCACTAATCACACACCATCAGAGCATGTCTTTCTCTTATTTAACAATCTTTATTCTAGCAGCTTCACTCTAGTTCTCATATACAAACCTCTGTGATGGCATATACAGAGGATATAAATAGTCTACACACCCCTGTTAAAATGGCAGGTTTTTGTGAGGTGAAAATAAATTTAATTAATTAATTAAAGAAAGAAAGAAAGAAAGAAAGAAAGAAAGAAGTCTTAATCATATCAAAACATTTCCCCCCTCAGTGCGAAATTACAAGTGAAAAACAATCAGAAATATTTTAAGGAAAAATAGGTGGAAAAAAAGTTACAATAACCTGGTTGCATAATGTGCACATCCTTTTACAATTGGAGATGTGGCTATGTTCAGAATGAACCAATCACATTCAATCGCATTTTTAAAAGTAATTATCATACAGCTGTCATCACAATTATTCTGATTAACCCCAAATAAATATCGGCTGTTACTGTAGGATTTTCTTGACATCTTTTTGGTTTCATATATACTGCTGAAGCCATTGTCCAGAAACATCTTACAGAGTCTCTAGGGTATCTCACTTGTCAACAGATCAGGCGAGTAATATAAAAGAATTTCCAAAATGTTAGACGTATGCTGGAACACCGAGAAGGTCATCAACAAAAGGAGAAAATGGCGCACCACAGTGACATTACCAAGTACAGGATGTCCCTCAAAAATTTTCAAAAGGACAAGAAAAATCTTACCAGGGTGGCTGCCCAGAGATCTACTGCAAAATTAAATAAGCTGCAGGAATATCTGACAACTACTGATTACTCTCTGTATGTGGCAATCTCTCATATTCTCCACATGCCTTGACTTTGGGATAGGATGGCCAGACAGATGCCCTTTCTCACAAAAAAACATCCAAGCCCAACTAAACCACTCTAAAACATATGGCAAATGTGTTATAGTCTGATGAGGCCAATTCTAAAAGGTGTAATAATTCCATAATTTCAAAAGATATGTTTGGCGGGGAAAAAAACTTCATCAAAAGAACAACATACCCACAACGACGCATGGTGGTGGCAGCATTGCTTTTCTTCAGCCAGAGCTAGGGCTTTTATCAAGGTGGAGGAAATCATGGATCACTACAAATAACAGTAATTTTTAGTGCAAAACATTCAGGTGTCTGCTAGTAAGCTAAAGATGAAAAAGAATTTCACCATTCAGTAGAACAACAACCCAAAGCATATATCAAAATCAACAAAGGAATGGCTTAACCAAAAGAAAATCAAAATTTTTTAATAGCCTAGCCAGAGCACAGACCTAAATCCAACTAAAAATCTGTGGGGTGACGTGCAGTGAGCTATGCACAGGAAATGCTCTCATAATTAGGTGGATCTAGAATGTCTTTGGAAGAAATAGTGAAAAAATATTGCTAACGCAAGATGTGCCACACTGATAGACACTTACTCAAAGACTGAGTGATGTAATTAAATCAAAAGGTGTTTCAACAGCAGATCTGCTAAGTCCTGGAAGTTCATGTTGAGTTCTGGGGAATTTGACACCCCACATTTGGAGGTCATTTTTCTCAAACCATTCCTGAACAATCAGGAATGCATTGCAAACAATGCAAACAATTTGCAGTGTGGCAGGGTGCCATATCCTGCTGAAACAGCCCACTGCTATTAGGGAATACTGTTGCCATTAAGGGATGTGCTTGGTCTGCAACAGTATTTAGGTAGATTGTACATGTCAAAGTAATATCCACACGAATGCCAGGACCCAAGGTTCCTCACGGAACACTGACCAGATCATCACACTGCCTCCACCAGCTTGATTTTTCTCATTCTGATTTACCATCTCTTCCCCAGGCAAGCGATACACGCGTACACAGCCGCCAATATGATGTAGAAAAAACATTGATTCATCAGGCCAGGCCACCTTCTTCCATTGCTTCATGGTCACTTTTTAGTGGTAGCATGGGCACTCTGACCAGTCTGCGTCTATGCAGCCTCATATGCATCAATCTGCGATGCACTGTGTTTTGACACCTTTCTATCATAGCCAGCATGAACTTTTTCAGCAAGTTGTGCTTCAGTAGCTCTTCTGTGGGGTCTCTCTAACCAGACGGGCTAGCATTTACTCCCTATGCGCATCAATGAGCCTTGGGCACCCACCACCCTGTTGTCAGTTCAGTGGTTGTCCTTTCTTGGCACACTTTTGGCAAGTACTAACCACTGCATACAAGGAACATCCCACAAGACCTGTGGTTTTGGAGATGCTCTGACCAAGTCATCCAGCCATCACAATTTGGTGTTGTGAAGATCAGACTTTGATAAAACCTGTCAAGAATGCAGGCGGAAGACCGATGTAGGTGCATGTAGAGGATTTATTAAAAATTCAAGTAAACAGATCCATAAATGGAAGATAAAGGGCAAGGTCAAAAAACAAACAGGGGTCAGACAAGGCACAAACAGACTGTTAGAGATTATGGCAGAACACACAAAAACCAGAATACAAAACTTGGGTAAGAACCACAAAATTAAATCATGAACAAAAGATTTGGTAAAGACAGAGCATTATCTGAGCATTTAATTCACAAAATCATTTAAAGTGAGGTTGTGATGATGAACAAATGTGCTGCAAATTAAAAGTTAGGTGACTGCGAGCGGTGAAGTATGTGTGGTTGCTTGGAGTTTTTTTTAGGATATTTGAAGGCCACTGAGACTGCTGGGAACTAGAGTCTGGAGTGCAGCAGGTGCAGATGTGAAAGATCACTGTTCTTTAAATAAAATAGGGTGCCCACTTAACTCCTGATTGTCATCTCATTGACTGAAACTCTAATTTCATCTTCAAAGTAACTGTTAATTCTAGAGGTTCACATACTTTTGCCACTCACAGATGTGTAAAATTGAATCATTTTCCAATCAAGTACCACAGAATATGCACCTATTAATATCTTAAGATGCATCTCCAAGAAGTACTTAAAGGTTGCACACATAATTTAGCATGTTACATGTTTATTTTTTATCATGATGATGTTTATCAGTTTATCATGAGTCCCTTATGACCAGTAGTTTCATTTATCCATTCATCCAAATTTTTATCTGCATTTATTTATTTATTTATTTATTTTAAGGTGGAGAGTCTCCAGGTACTAGAACATAGTCATGTACTGATCAGAAAAAGAAAAATAAGGCAATTTTACATTTTGGTGCTCTTTTAAGAAGAGCAAAATATAAAAAGGCTTCAGACCCCCAGAGGAACACAGTGGTTTCAGTTCCCACAATTCACTATATTCAGCCAAAGCTCTAGGTTTTATCAGTGTAAGGTTCCTTCGAAGACAACTTGCCTAATGAACTACCCTATGAACAAGTCAGGGGAAAGGTTCTCTTTTTAACAGATCATTAGCTCAAATGTCTTGTGACATCAGAGATTCATTGTAACTGTGAAGAAAATAGGCTGCAGAGTCTCATCTTCTTCAATGAATGAAAAGGGAGAGAGAGTGAGAAAGAGAGAGAGAGAAATGAGTAGTCTTGCTGATAGTCTATATTTATTGTGAAGGATAGAGAAAAGTATGACATTTTTTGTTTGGGTATATAGATTTTTTAATTGATAAATTGCCCATTGCTGTACTTTGGGTAGTGCAAGCATTTTCATGAGTTTTATATATATATATATATATATACATATACATATAGTTTTAACAAATGCTCAAAATTAGGTGTCTATCTAAAAAGTAAACACCCATGGATCATTTAGTAATGGTAAGTTATTATTTCTGGCTGCCAACATGGACGTTATATAGGAGCCTTTAAGGCAAGGCAACTCTAAGTTTTCAGAAGTTGCAGAAGTTTCTTGGAGAGTGCTGTAGCAAAAAAAGATCTATGATATGGCTAATTATGTTAAGTAGCAGCTGCTTTGTCAGACTAAATAGGTCTCTATGCTATTACAAGTTAATTCAACATATGTGCACAGCAAAACAGTGCACCTTGCTATGTACATTATCAGGATGATTTCTGTGGAAACTGATTCAACCGGGGCTAAAATCTTGAAAACACTGGATAATTATGTTAGAGCCACAATAGTTTGGTTACCTTGTGTTAAGGTCTGCATAGAGCATGCTGCCATATTAACCACTTAGCTATGGAATGTATTGATCCTATCTTAAGGATTATTCAATGTTATAGAAAAACTTGGTTGTCATCCATGGCATCATTATCTCCAATCTGTACATTCCTTTTAGGTTACTATTCATTAGTTTGCCATCATAACTTATTCATTAGTTTGCTTTTTTAATCAGGATTTTTTTTTTTTATCATCATACATTCAATAGATTTTCTATTGTTAGTTTCCATCGTCACATGTCCAGGTTGCTACTCATCAGACCATCCCAGTCATATGCTGGCCATTAACCTATTCTATTAATATGTCCCTCATAATCTGTAATTCTTAGAATATATAATATAAATATAACTCCAGCCAAAGGAGAATATGCTTCTGCTGAGTTTTACTACATTTCAAGTTTTTTCTTTATAGCTCCATCTTGGAGCTTTTATTTCTCTTTTTGTTCTCACCCTTAGCATGCTTACTAGGCATTAAATGCCTTGCATAAAGCTTGTAAAGCTGCTTTAAGACAATCTGTGTAACGGCGCGAGCCAATATGACGTCGCCAGTCGCTTCTCAGGCGGAGCCGCGGCCGACCAGGGGTCCTAATATGGCCACGGTTGCTAGGCGACGAGCACGTGGTCGCAATCGGGGCAAACGCGCCGCAGCTGTTGTCTGTGCTTAAAACGCCGAGGCAGACGCAGCACTGCGCTGCTGTTATGTTAGGTAGCGCGATGCTGTCGGTGGTTTGGGCGAAAAAGAAAAAGAAAAAGAAACTTGTGGGAGTTAAAAGGAAGTAAACGGAAAGAGAAAGTATTCGGGTTAAAAGGGATTTAAAGACTTAAAGGAGCACTTCATCTAAGTAGGGAGAGCTTTATTGAGGGAAAGTTTAGCTCGGAGGGTTAAACGTTCCCTTCCTCCCTAAGCAAAGGGGAATTCAGTTGTGTGTGCTGTCTGTGATCCACGAGCACTGCCAGTGAAGCATATGCTTGTGCTAGAGCCCGGCGAGCTTATGCTAGTGCTCCCACAGCCAGGGATTGCTGGTTCCCCCGTCTCGGCCCTGTTATAAGCACTCCCCAATAGCAATTAATATTTGACGCATTTTGGTTCCACTTATATCAGGCCGATGGGTCCGGGTTCCCTGTTGTATACCACCCCGGATACGGGCTCATAACAATCTGAACTAGCTAAACAAATAAATCAGTATTTTTTTTTCTTTATGTATATGAAGTCGGAGATATTGTTTGGTATTTAGCAGCTGTAGTATCAATATGACCTGTCAGTTAGAGGTGACATGTTTGTGATTTGTTTTCACCATGTCTTTGCTGGACTGCACACTGTCTGTCTGGTCATTTCACAACTCTTAACCGATACTTCTGCCTGCTGTCAGCACTGAGTTTTATGTGCACCTTCACTGGCTTCTGCATCTCCTCATATGAAACCATAATGACCATGTCTTATGAGGTGATGCACATCAGTGTTTCTAAATAGTTTTTTCAGGTTATTTTGTTGGAAGATTTCACAGGTGGATTTTATGGAAAATAAGAGATATGTAACATTTTGAAAGAGTGTAGTGGAATGATAATTGATGATTAATAGCTATACTATTTTTCCAGTTTGCGGAATATGCATTTACCAGCTATCTTGATATGAACGTGTTGCTTTTTAACGTTTGTTTTAGAGTAATTTGGACACTTAATTGTTGTGCCCACATTCTGGAGTACAGAGAGCAGGGAGCATGAAAAGAATGATGGAAGTAAAGCCTAAAAGCAGAAGCAAACTTTATTTTGACTTACTTCTAGGTAAAAATATTTATTAATATATAATATTAATAATAATTAAGCACTAAATCTTCTGTCAGCTGATGCATTTGTTTCCATATTACAGCTATGCACAAACAGACCAGGCTGTCTTCCATTTATACAGCAGCATTTCTTTTGTCATAATTAAAATATTTAAAAAAAAAAAAATTCTCTTAATTTAGTGGTTTGTGTTGGCTTGCGTTCTCTATTTTTCATATTTAAACTCTAGTAATATAAAATGACTGGTTTTCACAAAATTGTCCTATATTTTATTACATTGTATATAGTACTTACTACCTGACCTAGTGAACTAGCATGAAGATTTAAAAACTACAAAGCACTTCTAAAAGTCACTGCATAAGAGCACATGGTAAATTCTGTTAATGTAAAAAATATATATATAGCAATTTAAACTTGACACTATATTTCCTATATAAAAGTATATCAAGTCTTATGTACAAGAACCATAAGAAGGATACAAGCATTTGTTTGTGTACATGTGTGACTTGTATTAGCTACACATAAATCTGTTTGAACCCAACTTGATGAGGCCTATTAACTCTCTTCTTGTTTCATGTGAATCTAATGTTCTTCAAACGGGACAAAGTTTAGCCCCTCACAGATGTTGTCTGTCTAGAGCTTTGCTTCTGAATGCTAAGTTCTTGAAAAATTTGCTTTTTGAAAATTTCATGTTAGTATCCTCTTTATTCCTCCTCCGCAAATACCAAACTGTCAGTGGGTGCCAGATGTGCATTATCTGGGAGTTATGCTGCAGTTGTATAATGTTCTCCTCAGAATTTGGTCACTGATCCATATAGTTCTTTGCTCTTTCATATATTGCAGTATGTGCATTTATCTGAGTGCATTTTTAATAAATTGTTTTTCTATGCAGCTTTTTTTATATGGACACATCTATAAAATTATTGCTCTTGATGCATAGTTTTACTCACATAATTTTATGTTTCCTTTCTTCTGTTGGGCTGGAGCAAAATGTCAGAAAACATGGATTTTAACTTCTAACTATAGGTTATATTTGTTAGTCTGTGCAGTGCATTTTTCAGTATTGGTGGCTGCCACTACACTGCTTTGATCAGACTATGGCCTTAGGCAGTGTCTGTTTTTACTGTTCTTACGTTTTAGTCTGGC
The DNA here is from genome assembly GCA_030068235.1 of Notoglanidium macrostoma. Classification (NCBI taxonomy): domain Eukaryota; kingdom Metazoa; phylum Chordata; class Actinopteri; order Siluriformes; family Auchenoglanididae; genus Notoglanidium; species Notoglanidium macrostoma. The sequence goes on from JAQQZR010048170.1 coordinate 11,866, forward strand.
CTTAGTCTGTTCTTACTTAGCAACATTTCTTTAATAAAAAAATATAACACTTTGCAATATGGGTGCACAACTAAGCATGTTAATGCTTGAATGGATGCTTACTTGATTAATAAATACATGAGCTAAACATGACATAATGAATTGTATACATTAATAAACAGTCATGTGTACACAGCCATTAAAAAATGTAATTGTTAAGCATTAATTACTTGTTATTGGTTTTATGAACTCATAATTAATATAATAAATTACAGTATTAATTACAATTGCAATCACTATCATTTGCTCTATGAAGGTTCTATTTGGTGACAATGCAGGTTAGCCTCAATTATAGGTTATACAGATTTCAAATGTTCAAATATCACCTGTTTTTCTTAATGATGATGATTCAGTACTCTCTTTTCAGATAACAAAATGTTATTAATGGCTTTGTAAAATAAACATTATTATTATTTTTATTATTATTATTATTATTATTATTATGCCCCATAAAGTCAAGATGCAAGGATACATTTGTTAGTTATTACTTATTTTGATTAATCACTTGTCTACAGTCAGCATGAATTCCAAGTAAAGTCATGACATACGTATATGTATAATAATAATTAATTACCTTATCATTCATTTTTGGCTGAATTCTAATTCATAAATCAATTAAGTCATTGACAAACAATATTTGAGCAGTGGCAATAATTTTTTAAGCACACAAAGGAGAGCATTAAAGTTGAAGTTACACAACATGGATATATTATAATGAATCATTATAATAAGTTATATCATTACAATCATTATAATAATTATGATCCAGTCTAGGGTTAGGCCACACAGTGTAATTAAAAAGCAAGGGATTATGTGTAAGGTGGAGATATAGAGTCAGTGGTGCCCTAAGGGTTAAACAGGGATGAGACACACACAGGGGTTAACTCAGAAGTGATATAATGGAGTAACACACAGTATATATGTTAAGTGAATTGCTCTACATGCAAAGGCAGGAACAACAATGGTGGATCAAGGTGAAAATGATTAACAAAAAACTCTGTTCTTAGAAGCTAACTTACTTGAAAAAGCATAAACAAAAGACAATTATATTACTTAACTCCATTTCCAAAAACACAGATCAAAATCCACACCCAACTTATATGGCAGTCATACCCTCACTACCAGTGAATATAAAGCGTGAATATCCATCCAGCCATTATCTATACTGCTTTATCCATCTGGGTCACAGGGAAGCTGGAACCAATCCCAGTATGTTCGGGCGAGAGGCGGGGTACACCCTGGGCAGGTCGCCAGTCCAACACAGGCAAACAACCACACACACTCGCATTCACACCTATGGGCAATTTAGAGTAGCCAGTTGACCTAATCTGCATGTCTTTGGACTGTGGGCGGAAACCCACGCCTACACGGGGAGAACATGCAAACTCCGCACAGAAAGGCACTCTGGGTGACACATGACTGTTTGTTAATATATGCAATTAATTATTTCATGTTTACCTCATGTATTTATTAATCAAGTAAGCATTAGTTCACACATTAACATATGCTTAGTTGTGTACCCGTATTGTAAAGTGTTGCCCATAATATAAAGTTATGGGTTTCTTACTGAAGACAGTTTTGCTTGAAATCATCTTACTTTCAGTCATACTGAACTCACAGACTTTATACTTTTTACAAAATGAAACCGCCAAACCTTACAATGAATTCCATCAATAGTTTTTTATTTATATACTGTTTTTCCCTGTACATATGAATGGATTAATATCTGGTGGAAGTGCATGTGAAATTGAATGTAACTTATAAATTGTAATTGAGTACACAGGTCTTGAACTAAAAAGTGGTTACAAAATATAGAAATACAAATGTAATTTTTAAATGAGAATAAGAAAGCTCAAATATGGATATGTATTATCTCATTAGTCATTGTATTCAATAATGATGTGCAAAAAGTGGATAATTGGATTGAGAAAGTGCATATGAACCACATGTCCATATTTGTAGTCTGCATTTTTCAATGTTTGATTAATTTCATTTTGTTGATTTTAATTAAGGTGTAGCAGGTGGATGTGTGGTGTAATGTGGGTCTGCTCTGGGAGGGGGATGTTTGGGGATGAGCTAGAAGAGTAATGACTAACATGGAGCACCTGAGCCTTGTTATCCCTTGATTATTTATGTGATCTCTATTTCGAGTTCCTCAGCAGTGAGGTGAGCATGTGTACTTGTGTGGGTTGTGAGCTGAAAAGCTGCAACTTTAGTTGTTTAAAAAAAAAAAAAGTTTTTCAGTACTGACAAAGGACATAGGCCCAAATAGAAAAGTTCACATGTGCTCTTGTGTATTTCATCTTACTCCACAGAATGTATGGTTGGCCTGATCTTCGGTCTGTTTGGAGGCATTTACATTTTGTCCTTCAAGTCTAGTACATATTCTGTCATTCCTAAAATGCTTTTTTGTCATACAAGGTAAAAAGGAAAAAAAAAATGAGGGTTATTACTAATGAAATACTTGACGGTATGGCATGAGGCAGAAGTACACACGCACAGATTTGAGAAGCATAAAAAGGCAAGCAATTCAGCGTAGATAATACAAAGTTAGTTGTGGAAAGGTGGTCATACCACCAGGGAGATATACACAGAAAAAAGTGAGGCTCAGACTATTCAGGACCAAGAAAAGACAAGATCTTGCAAAGTGGCTCAGATGGAACTACTTAAAACCCAAGATGATAGAATTAATTCATTCAATGGAGAAACACACATTTGTTGTGACCATAACAGAACCCTGCATATACTGTATAGGCTACAAACCACTTCTGCTATTAGGTCTCCCATTTGTCTTTGGTGTAAATGATGGCTGCAGTGACCACTTAAGTAAACTGGAAGGTAGAGGTAGGTGTGATATATGTACTAATTGTAGGTGATAGGCTTACTTTATTTATTTTGCATAGCTGTTTATATGGGAGCTTCATTCTGGTATGGCGTATGCAGTGTTCTTTGGTGTTGAGCTTTGGAGTCTTGCCAGATTTATTCAGTGTTTCAGAAACATTGGTCTGCTACAGGAACATTTGTGGGCTCCCTACTCTGTGGAAGCAGAGAATACACTGGAAAGGAGTAAGGTTAGTGGATGTATTGATTAGTAGATTTTGAGCATTTTCAGCTCATGGCAACTGCTCCAGTCTTGTTGCTGTTGTTGAAACCTTCCAATCTCCTGAGTAAGCTGTGGGGTCTGTGTGTTAGCTTCCAGATGGTTAAAAATAAATTACACTGATATTGTGCAATTTGTAAAGTGATGATGAGGGATTTCATGAGAAATAGTCAGATCAGAAGCAATATCTTCAGACTGCACATGTCCCGAATATTCCATATTAAACCCTATAGTAGATTAACATGAGCCCGTGTGGTCTGAGCTTGATGCAAAGTTTGTTTTTTTTTTTTTTTTTTCCACATACTAGATCCTAATTTTGTTTTTAGTATTAACACCTTTCCTTTGTCCATAGAAAAATTATAATCAATAAGGAAATCATTGAGGCTTTATAGTCTGGAAAAAATGTGTACTGTGAATATTATTACTCATTCTAGAAAAACTTCCAGGAAGAGAGATCTACAGTCCATAAATGTTTTATAATTTATTTCCCTTTCTATTACTACAACTTGTCTTAACAAAACAAATTGCCACAGAAGTAATGATGATGTGTTGGGACAGGCTTTAAAATAGTACATGAGTATATTTTATATTACAGTTTGGTTCCTTAACCGCTCTTATTGTGAAACTCTAAATAATTTTGGCTCAATGTCTGAGCTCTCATTGAAAAAAATGATTGGTTATATATTGATTTGTAATTAATGTTGGTTTAATTTCTCACATGTATTATATTGAAAATTATTTATTTCTAATATATACAGTGCCCTTGACAATTATGGGTACCTCTTCATCTCACACTGAAAAAAATGAGAAAAATCCAACTATTCATTGAAATAAATGTATTTAGAGGAAAAAACCGTTATGAAATACTCGGTTTCAACAAAAATACTACAATTATCGGCACACCTACATTACTTTGTACAAACGCCCTTTGCCTATAACATTTTATGAGGTTTGAGAATCCAGAGCAGGTCATCGGAGACCATTTCTCTTTACAGAATCTCTCCGGATCATTGGGGTCCGAGCCCCTCTCTTGTGCACTCTCTTCTTCAGCTCACCCCTCAGGTTTTTAATGGGATTCAGGTCAGGGGACTGAGATGGCCATGCCAGAAACTTGATTCTGTGATGATTTAACCATTTTTATGTTGATTTGGACATATACCTCCGAACATTGTCCTGCTGGAAAATCCAGTAACAGCCCAGTTTTCTGACAGAGGCAGCCAGATTTTAATTTAAAATGCACTGGTTTTTAATGGAGTCCACCATGCTATGTAGATGGCCAGGACCTTTGGAGGAAAAACAGCCCCACAACATCACAGAACCTCCACCATATTTTACAGCTGGGATAAGGTTCTTTTCATCATAGCCATCCTTCTTTTTATGCCAAACCCACTTTGAATGTTTATTGCTAAAAAGCTCAATTGTTTTTTCATCAGACCATAGAATATGGTTCCAGTCAAAGTTGTAGTAGCATTTTGTGAACTCCAGGTGCTTACACTTGTGATTAGCATTGTCAGGTGAGTAGCAATTTTTCATAACCATTCCCTGACTTATGAAGGTCAACACACTTCTTATATGGTTTGTGTTCTCTTATCTTTCCCATGTTGATGGACATCTAAGGCAATTTGGCCTCTGTGTCAATTTATTTGTACTCCAGTTAACGAGGAAATCATGGATTACAGCATGAAATTTCCTACACACTCCAACTCAATTTAAATAGGAAACATGCTTCAGTTACATTCCTTGTGTTCACAATAATATCCAGGGGTGCCAATAATTGTGGTTCATGCAGTTTTGTTGAAAATCTTTCTTGATGAGGGATTTGTTTTTCTCTGACATTTATTCCAATTAAAGGTTGGATTTTTCTCTTTTATTCAGTGTGAGATGAAGCTACTTCACCAAAAGGTGAATTGTTTTTCTAAACCCTTTTACTAATCTTTACAAAGGGCGCCAATAATTGTGACGGGCACGGTATGTAGAAGACTGTTTGATCTAGAAATTATTATAGTAAGAGATCAACTGCCACAACAGAGTTTTGTCCTTGAAAGACACAAATACAAGTGTTCACAAACCCTCTCAGTGGATAACTAAATATTCTATTTAAATAAATAGTTCATAGTTCAATATTTCATTATTCATTATTTTCCGTTTATTTACTGTTTACTCAAAGATGTATTATAGGAGAAGTCTTTCACCAATGTTTGGGTTACTATACAAAACAATGCTGTGATGACTATAAGAACATAGAAGTTCCAGGGAGTTGTACCAGAATTGCGAAGCCAATTTAATTGCTAAAACAGCCAAGATGTTGGAAAGCCAACTCGCGGTCCTATTAATGAAGTCCCAAACATTAAGCATTGAATCTTTTCTTACAAAATCAATAACAGCCTGGTTTGGTTCTGCCACCAAGTAGAGCAGGCTATAAAACACATTGATAGATTGCAAAGATTGTAATAAGAAATTAGCCGAGACCCCATCCAGGACGTGTTTACCTCAAGGTCCAGAAGGTAGGAAGGAAAAATTTTTGAATGAAAATTTTAACAATTAGTATTCAGACTTTCATTCCATATATTCATTCCATATACATGGAATCCATGCCTATTCTTATAATTATACAGTATATATGCTCCATCCTTGCACTTGGTAATTTGAAGACACCACTTGTCACTGTGCTAGTAATTTTGTAGGTCTGCTGATACAGTTAAACTCTGTGGATTGGTTTGTGTTGGTTCACAACACACCCTTGTGCACACACACAACAGGTTATCTGCTCTGCCCAAAACAGCTACTTCCTATTTATTGATTAGTCTTATCTCACCCTCTAAGAGTTCTGTTTAATAATACACAATTCCTCCAGGTATCATTCAAATTGTAATCTTGTGTTATTTGTTCCATATTGTTGTTTTCTCATCCTGATGTAAAACAATACATGTCTGTTTGCAATTGGATTATCAGTCATGGGTACAAACTGGGGCGTGCACTGCTCTGGTATTCCAACTGCATCCTTGCATGCTTGCTTCAAGTCCATTCTTGTCATTTATTTATTTAATTAGTAGGTTTTTTTTTTTTATTTTTATATTCAACATATTGCTTGCATGCATCTTTAACCAATTATGTCCCTAAGCTCTCAGTTATTTTTATGAAGTAGTAAGGTAAATTGAGTGCACATGTTTAAATTAACTTCTTATAAGGAACTGCAAAGACAGTTGTTTGCATCTGTAAGTAAGCATTTGAGGTAGTAATGGCATTCTCATATGGCACATGGTGAACTCGAACTAAAATTACACAGAGAAGATTAAGTTGACTTGGAAAAAAATGCTTTGTATCAAAAACAAAACAAAACAAACAAACAAATAAAC
>JAQQZR010048350.1:0-18338 GCA_030068235.1 Notoglanidium macrostoma
TTTGAGTCTGGTTCCTCTCAAGGTTTCTTCCTTTTGCCATCTCAGGAAGTTTTTCCTTGCCGCCGTCGCCACAGGCTGCTCATTAGGGGTATATATAGATAAATGTATTGATTCATAAGTTCATATTCCGAATTTATATACTTCTTTGAAGCTGCTTTTATGACAATGTCTGTTGTTAAAAGCGCTATACAAATAAAATAAAATTGAATTGAATTGAATTGATTTCTGTTATAGTTACAGCAACAAAAAAATATTTTTTTTCTTTAATTTGGTAAGATAAATTGGATTATATTCAAGATATTTTTATTGCTAAGATGTAATTTTTTTGCAGGGTACTTTTCCAATAATGAAGTGGAACATAGCAACTTTTAAAATCAAGTAGCCTGTAAGGAGAACACAGAGTAGTTTTTAGTTTGATGGAAACAAGCTTTGTCTCTCTCTCAACGTTTCTGAATATATGTTGAAATCCCTAAAAACAGATTTAAGTTATCGAAATATACTATTTACGTGACCACTTAATCCAATAATTGATGCAATCCAGATTATTGCTGTTCATGTAAATGTACTCACTTCTTCATATAAAATCAGCCAACATTTTTATTAGGAATCTGCTCCTGTAGGAACGTGCATGCAGATAGTGGCACACCAAGTGAGGCCAGTTAAACAACCAACAAACAAACTTCCACAAATTATTGTTACAATAAAGTTAGAAGCCTTCCATATGTTTCCACATGTCATGTACATAGCAGACACTTGAAGGCACTTCATCTGAAATGGCTAAACCACAAAAGAGGAATATGAAATTTTCTGAGGAACACAGAAAGTTCAGCTTCTTTGTGAACATATGGACTCTTTTTGATGAATTGTGTGGCAACCTGGGGAAATCAATCAGATGTCATTGGGGAATTATGGCTGTTAAAAAATCATTAAAAATTGTATTTTTTTTTTTTAGCCTATGGTGCTCATACTCAAGTTCCTGTTAACAAAATTAGCACTTTTTGACTCTGTAATATATTGTTATTGAAGAGAAATGATTTATAATCATGCTATCTGATGTCACCCAGATGAGTCTGGCTCCTCTCAAGGTTTCTTCTTCATGTTGTCTCAGGGAGTTTTTCCTCACCACCATCACCTCTGACTCGCTCAATGGAGATACATTTAAAATTTAAATTTAAAAAGTTGTTAAAGTTCTATATAAATACTGTACAAATTTAATTCAATTGAATCTTTCATTGTGCCTGGTTCGAAGCCATCATTAGCTAAATCATATTCTTTCATAAAGCAAACATTTATAGGATGAGATACTAAGGAGTGTTTTAAACGTTCCAAACAACTCCAGGTTTCTGTGGAGCTGTGCATTGATTCTGACATGTATCAGTAAGCTGTAGAAGAAAACAAAGCCAAAAAAAAGATATCTTAACAAGAGGAAATATGTTTAATATACTAAATTTTATCTAGTATTCCTTATTAGATGATTACACAAAATGTCAAATATTAAACTTAGGCATTTTTACGAATTTCAAGCTTGGAATAGTCTTGCCCTATCGGCAGAGATTTTTGCTAATTTTAAGATTTTATTATAAGAATGAAGCAAAATTATTGGCCAATTTAACAACAAAACGTAAAGCTTGGAATTACACAGTCAGATTAGTATCAGTGTGTGTGTGTGTGTGTGTGTGTGTGTGTGTGTGTGTGTGTGTGTGTGTGTGTGTGTGTGTGTGTGTGAGAAAAGCAGTCTTGTTTTTGGATATTTTATCTTTATAAGATACTTTATCTTACTAAGATATTGCAGCTAGTTTTGAACTGGATTTATCTAGAAACAAGCTCCAACAATGCACAGCATCAGATGAATTAGATTTCCTCTTCTTACTTTAAGAAGTAAACACTTTGTCTGTTCTGAATTTAATTTAAATTAATTAAAAAAACTAAATGCACTACTAGAAGCCACATTTTCTTTAATTCAGTAAAAGTCTCTTGTTTCAAGCAAAAGAAAAAAATCTGATAATGAGGTAAGCACATTTTTCTTGGTAAGGACCTTCGAAACAGGCATGAAATTCTAGCCACTAAAAAACTAAAAACTGGACAAGATTTCAAATTTTATCCAAATTACTTGCATTGTAATTGCTTCTAACAAACCAAACTGCCTATTGTAAGCATTTTAGTTAAAACTTTTGTCTAGTTTTATGTTTTTCAGTAGCTAGAACTTTGTTAGTTTCAAGAGTTCTTAGCAAGAAAAATGTGTTTACCCCATTGGTAGATTGTTTTTGCTTGAAGCAAGAGGCTTATCAAATTAAAGAAAATGAGGCTTCTTTCTATTAGTGCATTTTAGTGCAGTGTATACAAATTCTGCTGCCTTGGCTCTTCTCTGCACTCAGCATCAAAATCAACTACCTCTTTGAATCAGAATGACTCAAATGTTTTTTACAGCAGTTAACTTGAACCAGCAAAAGGGCCTAGTCTTGTTTTAGTGCTTCCATATTGACAAAAACCTGTCTAAATGCACGGGCATTATCAGCAACATACCCGTCAACCTTAATACCCCAGAGCTACAGTATGTGCTAATGTTGTGTTTTGAGTCTGTTGACTGCTGAACTATGAACCATGAAGAATGATCTTACATCATACTGTAGCTGTTAAATTGTTTCTGATGTCTTGTGAGCGGTGCATAATAGTGTGATTGATGGGACTACTGGTGTGTGTGTGAGCATGTGTGTGTGTGTGTGTGTGTGTGTGTGTGTGTGTGTGTGTGTGTGTGTGTGTGTGTGTGGGCTGAGTTGTGCTCAGGCCCCTTTGTGGGCCTCTTCAGCCTTGAGGCCCTGCTAATCTCCATTGTTCCTCTAGTGGCTTTTCTCAAACAGAGCCATCCGTACATGTGACTTGTTTCTCGTAAGACAATAAACAACACATATACTGTTAAAGACATACTTCCACCCCACAAAAGATACATTCTTGTGTGCATGAAATATCTCTGCAGTCTTTCATAAGACAACAATTAGTATTAGTGGACAAAATAGTATTAGTGCCTTAAGTTTGGTCAGTGAGATGATCATTTTTGTCCTCTCCTAACATGTACACAACATTTTTGCAGCACAGAAGTTGATGTCCATCTTTGGATGTCTAGTTTTTACAGGGACACGCGAATCCCTGTAGAATGAAAACTTGTTGAATTTGGCATCACTGTGTTGATTAGTCAAAGATTAGTCTCTCTTCATTGGCAGGCTGCCAATGACAGAATGATTGCTGTTTTACTTTGTGGCCTTTATGATTATGCTCTGTTCAGGACAAAATGGCTCAATTACAACAATTGAAGTAAATTTCCCAACATACACCTTTATTTCTCTAATTGATGACAAAAGTCAATTTAAACCTCAAAGATTACATTCAGGTACATTCCTGAGGGAAACATGCAGAATTAAGATGTTTTAGTCTAACATTTCTTCATTTTTCACAACATCATGTGTGTATGTGTATACATGTGTTATTTAAGTAAGATTTATTTATTTATTTATTAATCCGCAGGTGAGGAAGCTTGGACATTAACAGCAGCAGAAAAACAGGTGAAGAAGAATAGATAGAAATACAATGCAATAAATATAATACATTGTAATGTACAATATAGTAACGAGCAATAATGAGACATCAAATGAGCAAGCAACAATACTTGTACTGCAAAAAGATATGACAGTGGGCAATAGACAAATGAGCAAACACCAGTTCCGATAATCACATTGTCCAAAATATACATATAGTGCAAAATTGTAGAATAAAGAACAATAAGCAAATGATCAAACAGAATCAGGTATTTAAAGTGTTAGATATTCAAGCGTCCAAAGTAGGTATATTGTAATTAAATTGTGAAGAGCCCAGGTGTGGTATAAAAGTGTTGCTTGACATAATTAGATAATATGGCCATTATACAGCCAAAGGTTTGTATTCACCTGATCATCACACCCATATGTGTGTGTTGAGCATCCCATTCTAGATTTATCCCCCTGTGCAGTTAATAACACGCTCCACTCTTCTGTTCGGCTTCCCACTAGATGTTGGAGCGCGCTGTGGGGATTTGTGTTCATGCAGCTACAGGAGCGTTAGTGAGGTCAGGTGCTGATGTTGGGATGTCGAAGAGGCTCCAGTTCCAGTTCATCCCAAAGGTGTTCAGTGGGGTTGAGGTCAGGGCTCCGTGCAGGACACTCCAGTTCTTCCACTCCAACATTAACGCACCATGGGTCCATCTTCATGGAGCTGCTTTGTGCACAGGGGCATTGTGATGCTGGAACAGGTTTGGGCCTCTTCTTTCTCTTCCAGTGAAGAGAAATTGTAATGATTCAGCACACAAAGACATTCTAAACAATTGCATGCTTTCAACTATGTGGCAACTGTTTGGGGAAGAACCACATGTCAGTCTGATGGTTAGGTGTCCACAAACTTTTGTCCACATAGTTATTATTGGGTATTTTATAATATAATAATACAACAGGATTGCCAAAATAGAGATGATCTGGGCCAATGGGACATGGTAGTGACCAGAACAGGAGGTTTAAATTCTTTAAGTGTTTTCATAGGTTTATCTGTGAAGAATCAATTTTATGTACATTTATGTATGACTGAGAGAACAAGAAAGTATTTGGGGAAAAAGAGAAAAGTGCTTTTAATATCATGAGGTCATTGCTGAGGTGGGGCCCATATGGTGAGGGGCTGGGATAAATCATTAGAGACTATGTGTTGCTTAACCTCATCCACAACACGCTCTCTTCATGCCAAGAACATTGTTCACAAGTGAAACACTTGGCAGTTGATACAGACAGCAGTATCAAGACACAGACTACAAAAACATGCATTGCACCAATCTGGACATCTTGACATCTCACAGATGTTATGTAACCCTTCCCTTGGCTTCCTGTTTCCTTTTCATCCAACATATACCGAGTTACAGCCTCACATTGCCAAAGGGATTCTTTGTGCCTAAAGAAATTAGGCAGAACCAAGCTCTGACAGCAGTACTCAACAGAAATTTGGCCATGTCATTAGAGTAGCTTCATAATAGAGAGATGTTAGGTTTCAGTATCGCAGCTGTACAGGAGTGGGTGACACAGAAATCCTGTTTCAGAGCAAGAACAATGATCGGACCCTGGCTTCCAGCCCTCACGGAGCATCAGATAAGACCAAACAGTAAGCTGACTATTCCAGCACAGTCGCATATAGGGAAGCGTTTAAATGGCAGTCGCCTCTGCAGTTTGGTCTGTGGGGCTGCTGGTACTAATGGCTGCATGCTGTTGATAAAATAGGAGAGGCCAGCCTTCTGGCTCTAATTTGTTCACACTGGCACAGAAGTCGATTAACGACACGTAGTCGAGGTAGGTGGCACACTACAGCATGGATTTCATAGGCATTACTACAGCTTTTCTCCCCATAAGGTGCAAATGTCAACCACAACATTTAAGGCAATTCATAATAGATAATTGTTTAGTAAAATTACCCAACAACAATTAAACTCTTTTTTACCCATTTATATTGTACTATAAAATATAAAAATCCAGCAAAAGTGCTATGAAGAGCAATAAAAAGATAATAAAAACTGATTATGGGAATGAATTAGTGGACATTCATGCAGGTGATAGCATAATCATTGTTTTATTGTCTAAATTACACAAGCTTTTATGTGGATACAGGGACAATCTGTGATGGTGTCTTTTGCCATAAATGCAGGCCTGTTCTAGGAAACACCTAGTTTTGACTGTTATATCCATTCATCTGGTAACAAACAGACCTATAATAACTACAGCAAAACAGCATTTAAGTCAAGTAGGCTTTGTTATTCCTCTCATTATAGACAGATGTAAGGAATAAGGAATATATATTCTGTATATACAGCCCTCTTTGAAAGATATATATATATATATCCTTTGTTTACCTATACAGTGAAGACATTTGGCTGTGAGATGAAGAGATGAATATGAGAGAATAGATCAGAATTTCAGCTTTCCTGATATTTACATCTAGATGTGTTAAACAGGGTAAAACGTGGGACTGTTTTGTTTGAACCTACCCATTTGTCAAGTAATCAAAAATATTGGAACACATGACTGACTGGTGACTGACGGCCTAGGTGTGCTCTGTTAGCTTGATTATGTAAACAATTAATAGCACTAAATAGCTATGTCTCTTGGAGATTGTATTTATGCAAGCCATTTTGAAGCTAAGAAAAGATTAAAAATTGACAGAGCCATTGCACAAGCATTGAGAATAGCTAACTGTGATGCTTGTGGTTCTGAGGGGAAAAGGCAAAGCAGGAGACAGGAAAACAAATATCAATAATATTGGGTTTATTCCCATCACATTCGCTTTTCAGGGGTTTTATTTCACTTAACATATACAGATGTGTAGCTCTATGTTCACAGCTCTCTCTTGTCCCTCTTTATCTTCTCCATGCTACTCACTGCAAACAGAACCCCCATTAGACAGAGAGGACACAGGTGGCTCTTGTTTCCACACACCTCTCCTAGACCTGCTCTCCTTTCACAAACTGATGTTCTGACATGCCCCCACTTTGGCACTAATGCAACAATTTGGAATGCCTTGAAAAGGAAAGAAACCACTGGTGTACTACCAACCAGGTCAGCCAAAGAAAACAACAGCAATTGATGACAGAATCATTGTGAGAGCTGTGAAGAAAACCCCCAAACAACAGGCAGTGACTTCACCAACAGCTTCCATGGGGCAGGGATGAAGGTCTCACAATCGACCGTTTGAAGAAGACTTTGAGAGCAGAAATTTAGAGTACATACCACAAGATGCAAACCACTCATTGAATTTAATTCAATTTAATTTATATAGCACTTTTAACAACAGACAGTGTCACAAAGCAACTATACAGAAGTATGTATATATATATTCTGAATATAAACTGTGAATCTATAAATATATATATGAGCAAGCCTGTGGAGCTGGTGGCAAGGAAAAACTCCCTGAGACAACAAGAGGAAGGAAACGTGAGAGGAACCACCCTAAAAGGCAACCCATCCTCATCTGGGTGGCACTGGATAGTGAGCTTACAACTAACACACTTCTGTAATTGTGTGGGTGTGAATGTGAAATGTGTGAAGAGTGAAAATGTGTCTTGTAACTAAGGTCCTATTACTTTCTGATCAACTCCTTTAAAAAACTTAAAAAACACTGCAAAAAAAATTTAATTGAGGAATGTGAAAAGGACATTAGACAATGGATGCTTAATAACTTCCTTCTAATTACTTCTGATAAGACAGAAGTACTAGTACAAGGACCACATGTAGCTAGAAGTAAGTTTTCCAACTACTTAATAACTCTGGATGGCCTTTCTGTTTCACCATGTGCTAAAGTAAAAGACCTTGGTGTGGTTATTGACTCCAATCTGAAGCTCATGTAGATAATATCACTAGAACAGCCTTCTTTCATCTTAGAAATATTGCTAACATAAGAAATATGATGTCACTGCATGATGCAGAAAAACTAGTTCATGCTTTTGTCACCTCTAGCTGCTTCTGGGAGTTCATTAATCTTTACTGATTGACTGTGTGTGTGTATGTGTAAGTGTGTGATGTCCTGCAGTGGACTGGTATCCCTTCTGCGGTGTGCCTTGGCACAGTAGTCCTGGGGTGGCCTAGGGTCTGCTACAACCCTGAATGAATGAAATCTCTAATATGCATTCTTCTTTGCATCATGACCCTTTCTACTATTATAATGCTGGATGATTTGCATCATAAACCCACGAGTTGCATCATCCATATGCCTGTGTAATCTTGTGAATCATCATTCTATTAACTTCTTTAGTAATCAGAACAAAACTATTTCTGCAAGTGAGTGTGTGTGCAGAGAGTCAGAGTTTTCAGTCAGATTTTACTCAGTCTTCTTTGCTGGAAGCCATTTGGTAATGTTTACAGCTATGTCAGTGAAGCAACACATTGATTGTCATGAGTGTTGTCATGTTTGGACACAAAGTACAAAGTACAGAGCTCACTTTCCATTCTCTCCTAGCGGCTCTAAGAATAGGAATGAGAGTATAAAATATCATGTTATTCTCAGCCCAGTGGTTATTATTAATTGCTTCATGCTGTTTGTTTTACATTAAAGTTGAATCAAATTGACAGCATATTTGCATATATGTTATTATCTTACAGCTGGCAGGAAAACCTGTAGCCTGGGATGTAGATGTTTCTTCTTCTAAAAGAATGCTGCTAAATGAACACCGATGAGTATGTGCGCCTGCTTTACCCTTCATCCTCTTTCTTCAAGGAAACAGGCTTTGCTTTGATGTTTTGATGTTTTTTTCTAGGAAAACTTGTTAAAGGCTTAAAAAAAATGGCTATTTATGACTAATGTATCTTGATTATCTGTATTAATGTCAGCATCAGTATCTATTCATGTGCCTTGGTGCACTCTGCCCTTGTGATGACAAGTATCATATTTCCTCAAGTGCTAAAAGGGAAAATAGGCAGACAAAACCTTAAAGGTAATGAAAGAAATAGTAGAATACAGGGACAGGAAGGCTCCTATGGAGTGAAATAAGTGGAGAGAAAGAGTTTTAACCAGAACAGAGAAAGGGATAAAGAGATTTTTTAAGGGTGTGATGAGACTCTGCAGGGTGCCGAGCCAGATAGACTACTTGAAGCCATCAGGATCCAGATGCTGTCCCAGCTGCATTCTTCTTTCCAAACAAATATCCCCCTCACAATTAAAGCCAGAGGGATATGCCTTATTCTCACACACACACACACACACACACACACACACACACACACACACACACACACACACATGCACATACACTTTTCCCAGTGCTTTCAAACTTTGACCCTGTGAGGTGAACAGCATGTTTTGCATGTTCATGTTTTGTTGTATAGGGCATGTGATAAATCTCCCTTCTACATGAGTAGTTTTCAGTGTAACAGGATCCTATTAAGCACAAAATGACAATAAGTACTGGAATACTTGGAGCTCCAGCTGAGTGGTTTGTAAATTTCCCTTATTTTGGCCTGTGGTGATGTTACTGTTTTAATTACATGATAAGTGGGGTTCCAGTTCTGTAAAGGTCTTCTGGGTTGATGAATGTTGCGTACGGTTTACTTAAATAGAATTAACCCAGAAAATAAGAAAGCATACCTGACTACATAATGTATAGATCTCAGTTACACATAAACAAACATGATAAGCTATGATTGGGACATGTGTGTTCAGCATGAAAAAAATTCTCCATTCTCAGAGGGAGATGAGAAATCTGAGCACGATCATTTCTGAAACATTGTGTTTCCGTGTGTTTTGAAAAAAATGCTGAAATAACATTTGGACAGCTGCTCTGCTTTCATCAGAAGTCTTCCACTTGCTTCCTCAAGCAATGCTGGTTGCATCAGTGCCCCCTGGAGGCCAGCTGGAAAAGGGGGATGAAACAAAACAAAGATTAAAAGCCAAATATCAAACGCACAAATTCAATTAGCCAAATGTATGAGCAAAAAAGACATGAAAGGAGAAGCTCAACACAGTCAACACAGAATGTGTGGTCTAATACTAAGGAAATATAAGACACAGATGCACATTTATGCCTTTGAACTATGACTCTGCAATGTGATTTGAATTAAACTGTGCTGTAATTAAAATATACAATATACTCGGATTAGACCAAAATATTTAATAGTAGGTAGCACAGTGGTCTCCAGGTGGTTCAGGTTTCTCCTTGAATATTTCTAACATTGTGTGTGTGTTTCTAACTATTTCTAACATGGTGCCCTGTGATGAATGTGTATCCCAGCTAGTGTATTTCTGGCTCACACCTAGGGTTAGGTCCCTGACCAGAATGATGTGCAATAAGAGTTCTTCTTCTTCTTCTTCTTCTTCTTCTTCTTCTAAAAATGAATCAATTAAATGAAAGATGACCATTGTTACTTAAACATACAATATGTTCACAGTTTTCAGTATAGTTTGCATTTCGTTGTGCCTGTTACAATGACAATAAAGATATTCTGATTCTGATTCTGCTTTCTATAAGTTAAGAAACAACAAATCGCTTCCTTTTTATTAAAAATGCTAAATCTTTATATTTTATGGTAATACCTTTTTACTATTGTTTATTCTATTTAATGTATATAATTAAATTTGGTTTTGGCAGCATTTAAAATGTAACCAATAAAGCACACCTTTAGCTTGATTAAAAAAAACTGCGACCAAATATATCTATCATGCAAGTTAATTCTTACTGGTAAGCTAGTACATTTTGTAAAAATAAATGAATAAATTAATAAACAGTCTTGTAGCATATTTATTGCCTCCTCTGTTTGAGCACCTTGGGTGTGTGGGTTGCTGAAGCCCTCAGTTATATAAGGTTTCATAAGCTCCACCTATTTAAGTTTATATTATTGTAAAATTCAAAAAATGCCCCATGCCACTGTGTGAGTACCTCTCACATGTACCTCCTGACTCTCAGCTAAACCACAGCCAATTAATGTATTAATGTAATCTGTGCACTAAACATTTACGAAAAGAAATAAAAGAACAGAAATGCACTTCCTCTACTTACTTTCAGATTTAGAACATTTCTATGGCCTAATTAAAATGGTTTTGAATCTAACTGTGTAAATGTCTGATGCTTTAGCTTGATTAACTGACCTCAGGGTGAACCAGGAAGCTGCAGCCATGGTCACCAAATGACATTCTTCTTCTTTCTGTGGTGGAGTTCATGGAGACCTTTCTGGATGCACAAAACATCAAAGGGATCTTTAGGGGCTCTGTGACTGACCACGTGACCCACTAATGGCCTTCTTGTAGATAACCAGGACAGGTTGGAAAGGAAATTAATTCAAGATTACACCATTACAAAAAAAGCCATTCTATGTACCAACTATTGACAAGACAGGTGGTGAATGGGGGTGGATGGTGGTGCAATACAGGACTGGTAGTCCTATGCAATGAAGTAAGACTAGAAAATGGGCAAAATGTCTTACCTGTTTATTATAAATTTTGTTTTAAGCTCACAGTTGCAATAAACATCAATGAAGTGTGGTGTGGGGAGTGTGAATGTAAGTACTTGGAAGTACGCTACGGGCACCTGATGATCACCGTACACTCTAATGCACGCTTGGAGAGGGAGGGGTAAGAGAGGGACATTCAGGTGGTTGCAACCAACTGAATCCTACATAGTGGACCTTAAAATAATAAGTACCATATTCCTGATTTCTTTTATTTTTGATGTATTTATCACTCATAATTGTTTCAGAGCTTCACAAAAACAGTATAAAAATAAAGACATTTATTGAACAGAAAACACTGATTTTAAATAATCTACATGTTTACTTATTAAAGCAAAAAAAGTTATCCAATCAAACAATTAATCAAATTTAATAAATAATTGGCTTTAATTAGACACACCCAGGCTTGATTACTGCCAGCCTCGTTGAATCTAAACATCATTTGTGAAGTAGGCTAAAAGGTACAACAAGCAGCACACTTTGCTGTGATCAAAATAAATTCCAGACAAAATGAGGAAGAAGGACTCAAGCAAACCAGAGTGAGAGCCATTATCTCCAAATGGAGAAAATCGGAACAGTGTTAAATCTTCCCAGAGGTGGCCGGCCAACCAAAATTCCTTCAGGAGCACATAAAAGATGTCACAAAGTCACAGAAGATCCCATATAAAGGCAGCATTCGTGATTCCACTATTTGAAAGAGACTAAGCAAAAATGGGAT
This sequence comes from Notoglanidium macrostoma, assembly GCA_030068235.1. NCBI lineage: Eukaryota > Metazoa > Chordata > Actinopteri > Siluriformes > Auchenoglanididae > Notoglanidium > Notoglanidium macrostoma. Next base: position 11,710 of record JAQQZR010048350.1, read on the forward strand.
CCATGGGAGAGTTACAAAACAAAAACCACTGCTAACCAAGATTTAAAAAAAGGCTTATCTTTCATTTGCCAAAGCCCTTTTTTTCTGCAAACTTCAAGAGATTGAATAATTATTTTGAAGCAATGTTACTTAAAAATAATAATAATTTAAAAAATTTAACAGTTTTAGCTAAGTAATTTAAAAGCTAAGAAGTTACTTTTTACATGAAAACATGACATTAACCTACTTTCATCAGTTAAAATCTGAGAACATTTTTGGCTGGATACTTCCACTTTTAACTGAGTAAGATTTTGAGACATTATTTACACTTTCACTTAAAGGGGCCGGCCCTTCCCAGAATCATTTGTGTCAAGTAGTGAGTTGCCATTTTCAAGGGTAGTGATATTGCAAAAACAATCCACAGCAATCCTAAGGCATAGATCTTAAATTGTAATGTGAAATTGAAGATATTTTGTCTGATCCATTAAGTTTTTGTTTGGATGTTTGGATGTAACCGGCCTTGACTGTCTCACGAGTGGTCATAAAGGAAAGAAAGGATAAGGAATAGTGAGCCGACCCCTTTAAGTATCAATTCTCAGTATTTTTCTACCCCTGGGGAGACTGTATACAAAGTATGCTAGGAGAAGGTGGAGTTTCATGGCCTTTCTTCTAAACTGCAGCTATTTCACAACTTCCTTTCTAATCACCACTTGCATTCAATAGCATAATTGGGTTACTAACGGTTTTCATTATAAATGGCTAAATCTCATCATCACTTTTGATGACAGTGGCTTTAAGCTGCTCGCTGTAAAGAAACAGGGGGATTCCACTAAAAAAGTCCAACTTCCACCAAGCAAGTTTCAACATGATCTGAGCAAAGCAGCCCTGTAGTTAATGACAGCTCAGGGAACATAAATTTCCAGAGTAAACACATCTGCTGCGATATCATGACCATAATCCTGTGCTTGAGTGTTGATTCAGGTAAGAAAAGTTCAGTTCTCATTCACTGTAGGAATAAGAGGAATAGAAAAGCAGGACCAAGCTGCATCACAAACAGCCTCTTTCAGTGTTAGATGTCTGTGGGAGGATGAAATTTGCTTCAGAGCAGAAGAAGTCCTGGAGGATCAGAGTCTCGTTAAAAGCAGGGGCCACCCTTGAACAGTGCACTCTGCTGACGTTCCTACCTTTCCCTCTTCTTACCTTGAACAGACCAGTTTCTCCACACTCAACGTGATAGTCACGTTTCCTTTCTAATGAATGGAGGAAAAGACCTCTGTGGCGGTAAGAAACACCCAGGATGGGGTCTCCCTCTACACTCCTTGTTATTTCTTTTCCTTCAAAAAATCAATTAGTCTTCTGTAATCAACAATTAATTATCTTAACCTTGTAACCTTTTATCTTAATAAACCAAACTTAGTGAATTTAAAAAGTTAGCTGGAGTCCTTTTTGGTGGTAAGAATATAGCAGCTTTATTGCAAACATCAGTCAGAGTTCGCCCAGGATGAGGTCTTCTGAGTCAACTTTATCAAAGAACGTGTCTCATTCAAAAGCAGACCAAAATCACAAGGCTGACCACAGAGTTTTATACAAATCTTAGGAGGGCCCCTCCTGCTTCTTTCATGGTTTTCAATGCCTTGACTTTTCCTAATTAGTATATTTCCATTGTTTTTGCTGAGCTGTATTCTCTGCTTTCACTATTGCTCATTTACTTTGCTCTTTACTTTGGAGGCCCTTGTACCCTTTTTTGCATAATATATACATCAAGCTGTCCTTTATGTCTTACTTCCTGTTTCCAGTGCACAAACTCTACGTCAGCAAAGTTATTTCTGGAAATGGTCTGTACTGGGCCCCTTACCTGCTCTTCCTAACTTAACCTGTAGCATTTACCTCCTCACTTGGGTGTATGATAATATGTGTTCATCTATAATAATTTTATTCCATTTTGATTTGATTAATACTTATTTTTTTGTTAGATTTTCATAATTTAATCCCATTTTTGACTTTTTAATATACCACACTTCCTAACACAATAAAATGTTTACTTAAAAAAGTAAAAGCCTGAAATTATGAGTTCCACAGAAAGACAAATGAATTTTAGAGTGAGCTGGGATGTTCTAATTCTTGTTAAAAGACAAAATACAGGCTTCCAAGTGGTGCAACAGAAAAGCATTCACCCTATCATACGGGGGATCGCGAGTTTGAATCCTGGGGATGCCGCTGCCACCCCTGGCTAGGAGCTCAGAGAGCAAAGTTGCCCACCTCTCAGGGTGGAATACTCTCTGTCCCTAGTCACTCACAGTGACACTAGCAATCATGGGTGTCTGTGAGAGCATGTGTACAGAAGGGGGCGTATGTCCTCTGAGTTTGTTACTCTGCCCCCTGGCATTGCACGTGCAGTTGTTTGTAAAGATGTGGCTGGCTGTCAGAGGAAGTGCCTGATAGCCTTCGCCCTCCCTGCTTGGTAGATGTCATGTGACAGGTGGGAATTGGATATGTCCAAATTATACCTCTCCAAGTCTTTAGAAACAATAATATCCTGGTACATAGTATTTATATTACATAAGAGCACTAGTGAAAATGCTTCTGTTTGGCATTCTTTTTCAATGAATACAGTTGTTTTCATTACATTGTGTAAAACTTATACGCAATAACTTGAGTGAAAATTAGAATCTTCAAACTATTTACATTTCCTAGTATTTGGTACATATTTTTTTTGCTTTAATGACACTGTGCACTTGAGCTGTCTCTGCAGAGCACTTAATCAGAGACAATAAACCTGAGCCCTGCATACCAATTTCTTTACAGTACCTATGCACTGCCAGGAGGCATTATGCCTCTTTTCCCTCATCCCAAAACACTTATTCTGGAAGTCCTTTGCACTTATGTTTTATTACATTACAGGCCTGGGCCTGCTCCTGCATGTCTTGATGTGTACCGCATGCTGAAAGTTATCCTTCATTGCTATGATCCAGAATGAAAATGCATTCACAGCTCACCATAGTTCCCCCTCAATCAAACAGAATATGCCTATTACAACTACAAAGAGCACAACCGATCTAATATCTGGGCAATACCTAACTGTACCTCGGGCTGTTGGTCATAATGACAAATTGAGTAAGCAGGCAAGGAGGTGTGCAGTGTCGTGAAGGCCAACACACCGCTTGTAATGCCTAACAGGGCCTGACCTCCAGCAGGAGCTACTTAGAAATTAATAGCCCATAGCTGACTTTATGAGCTGCTGCTAGTCAGCACAGAAAACATTTAAAGGGAGTTTCGGCAAACCATATTCCTCACACGTGCATGCTTCAGATTGTACCACCCTGCCCCAGCTCTGAGTTCAGTTTATGAGTGATGAGTGATGAGCTGGCAAAAAAAATCCACAGCATGTCAGCAGTGGGTTCCAAGTAATTCAACAAATTACTCACTAAACTAGTTTCTGTACTTTCTACAACTTTAACTTTAAATGGTGGAATGCAAGTGTGTGCCAACAGACCGCACACTGTGCAGCAAATGTTATCTGAACATTACAAATATTTAGTATGTTTAGTTGTTTTGCCAGTACACATTATGTCCTGAAATAATGTGGCTAATAATATTACTGAATTCAACTCCATGATATAAGCACTTGTACTGAACACACCCAGTCTGGAATTTGATCTCATGATGATCTCACAGTGACCTCAACTGTGACCTCACAGTATGAGAAGTCTATGATATCACTGTGACATCAATTTGAAATCGCATCATGATCTTCTCTTCACACTGTGACATAGTTTTGATATGAATATGATATCATAGCTGGTGGATGATAGTAAAAATGTGATCAATAACTGATTGACAAGAAATTGCCATGTTTATGTGGATTAGTCAGAGAATTTACTACATTTTAGTGAAAAATATAGGTGGCCTTTGATTTCTATTAGATAATAAGCTGATAATGTAAGTATTGGGTTGAGTGCGGTCAGAAGTTTGCAGTCAGAAGTAGTCACAAAAATGTAATTTACTTTTTTGTGACTACTAACAAGTAATTTTCATCACTATGAGATAACTGGGAGTCTGATTTGCTGGGGCTTCAGTATTCAGACATGCAGCAGGTGTCACTTTAGGCCAACACAACTGCGCATACATGGCGTCAAATAAGTCGTCTGTATGCGTGTGTATACTACATCAAGATGACATCATTTAAAGATCACAAACTGATGTAACAGTGATGAGACATCACAATGATATCAGAAACTTTGAAACTTATGATAGCATGGTGACATCATAATTATATCATGTCCAAGCCATTATATCATGACTAAGAAAACTCTCAAGCTGGTATTTTGATCCTCCTGTCTCTTTATAACCGTAAGCCACTACCACATTAACTAGCTACATAGCAAAAATAAACAGTAAATGTTTAACACTGACATATAACTAACTGGTTAATATTATTAGTTAGCTAAAACAATGCAGTAACAGTGGGTACAATTTCAACAACAAGGGCATATTGATTGGCTCAAATTTTAACTTATTTAAAGTTATTTAACTTAACAATAAATAAAATGTTTTAAGTGTTCAGCAACACTCTTAAATCTTTGAGTTTTATCCTCCTGCAGTCATTTTGCTTGCTTGGCTCTGTAGCTAATAATAATTAACTAGGCTGCTGGGAGGAAGCTGTGATACGAGCAACAAAATGTCTGCAATCTAGGTTTACCTTGGAAGGACATTAAAAGATATTTCAGTGGTCATGATAGCATATAGTGTATTAGAATATTCAGAATTCCACAATTATACGAATGAATCATAAACCTTCATTTTCACCATGTTATGCTTATCCACAACATGATTTGAAAATAATTCTCAGAAGAAAATATTACTTTTATTAAGAGCATGGCTGCTGGTTATCAGTAGTTAATCAAAAAACAATGAAGAGATAATATTTTCATGATTTTGCTGTTGCATATTTGTTCTATAAAAAGCTGTGAGCTCTGTCCTTACTGTCCTATTCTGTAATATAGCTTATTGTGTGTGCTGCTGACGTAAATAATATTTTTAATTTTATGGTATTTTGTTTTTGCCACTAAGAAATAACTAACAATCTTCAGACTATGTGATTTTGCATGCATGTGTACTGTATGTAGTATGTGGTGAGGTTTTGTTTTGTTTTTTCTGCTTTAATTGTCTTTCAGCAAAAGGGAACTACATTTCAGAGCCTGATTAAATGGCGTGTGTGGTAAAAACAAGCACATCTCATTATTTTGTTGACATGTAGAGTCATCAATTTGGTGGCCAAATTGAGGATAATAACTGGGTATCTGTGTTCTGTCTTAATCTCACATAGCATGTTGCTTTATTTTTGGGTTGTGTTGCAAAGATTTACTAGGAAAAATACCAAGATGTCTGACTGAATGTTTCTAAATGTAGATCTGTATAAAACAATAAACAATGCATACTGTTTATTGGAAATCCTGTAAATCCTGTAAATCCTGTTACTGGAATCTGCTAATACCACTGTTCGACTTCTATATGCGCCACCTAGTTTCCAGCAAAATAGGCGTTAGTTATTTCTGGCCCTTTGAGGACACCTGGTGGTGACTCCAGTTATAATTCTCATGCTTTGCAACATCACATGCAGTTAGAGAGAAATTACATTAACAACACCTATAACAAATAAGCTCTCATAGATGCTGATGTTAATATTGATGGGAGTCAATCATCATCAACCCAATACATATCCAATACTTTTAGAACAGTTTTTTTTGGAAATGGTATAATTTCAAAAACAAAGAATTAGATGTTAGAGTTTGAGACCAACATGACCTGTTTGGCAGTCTTGAATATTTTAAGAAAAGGTATCATATGTGAGCAAGTGTAGCCTTCAGTCAAAAGGCTGAGGATGCCTCAGCTGGTACACTGGAGCCACTGTCAGCTCCTGAAGACCACATTTCTCAGAGTCTGACCTGGAGGGAGACTGTACACAGCAGAACTAGGAGCTCACAAGAACAGGCAGCTCACTATCTCCACCTGAGCCCCAATAACATTCCACATTTACAACAGATTTCACTCAAAGCTTTGTCAGTTGTTGGTTTTTTTTTGTACTTTTTATTGAATACACGCACACATGCGCACACATAATACAGCATTACTCAACTCACAAGTGACACAGTGAAGTGCCGACAGTTTCAAGTACTACCAAAAGTGTTAAGCAGTGGTGCTGACGTGAGGCAAATCTTTGCCCTTGATTGACAGCAGTGGTGGACTTCCAGGCTTGTTTGTGTCTTCACTGTATGGAAGGGAAAGCATGCTTAGAAAAAAACTGTAGAGGGAAAACAGGGACTGAGCAAGACAACTTTCAAAATAAGAGGTTTGGTATTTGGAGTGAAGGGAGGTGTGATAATGGTGTAATAGAGTGATAGTATTTCTTGGAAACGAAATCTAAAATAGTTTGACAATTTTGTGCTACTGATATCACAATAATATAATAAACCTTCCAATTAGTGTTCGGGACTCAGACACAGTCTCAATGTTGAAATCTAAGCTGAAAACACATTTGTTTAGCCAAGCCTTTTGTTAATAGCTTTCTATTAGGTAAAGGTGCAGATCTGGGGGGTTCTCAGGCATAGAATGTTTTGGTAAACTGGGATGTTTGGATGCTGTCGGCACCC